>PVHP010005587.1:0-47306 GCA_004024765.1 Zapus hudsonius
CACAACACAAAACAAAACAACCTTTTCAAACCTCTACTTCTAAGAAGGGTCTATACAGAGTTTATCAGATTGACAAGGGGTCAGGGCACAGTCAAGTTCAGAGCACTTACTGTCTGGGTTTATTCACATTTCCTTAACACTTTGCGTGCCATAGGAGAGGGAAGCCTTTCTCAACCTCCTCTGGAACCAGGTTCCACGCCAGGTGCCAGGTGCCAGGTGCCAGGTGCCAGGGGCAGGGAGCCAGGCCCTGAAGGAGCTCACAGCCTAGGAGGGGGATGCAGTTTCCTAGCTCCTGCTGATGTGGGGTCTTGGGGTTTACGAGGGGTCCCCAGATTTATGAACCCCAAACTTGGGCTCTGCCCTAACTTTAATAAAGAATTAACAAAGATGGACTCAAGAAGGATGAATTATGAATTATTAAGTTTATTTAGGGAGAAATCACAAATTCTGGAATCTTTAAAAGGCGGAATGGGATCTAGGAAGGAAGGCCAGAACATGCTTTCATGTGGAAAACATTGCATAGTTTACAAGGTTTATTTAAGAAAAAGTAAAGTTTTAGGTGAAAATTGGAGAGTAAAGCTGCAAGCTCGTGGAGAATTGTTCGTCGTTTAAGAGAAATTGAGGCTTTTAAGGAGAGGTTAGAGTGGAGCCCACAAGCATGTGGCATCTGAGAGAAACTGAGGCTTCTGAGGGAGGATTAGAGCAGAGACATGAGCACACAGAAGGTGGAATCTAGGAGCTGTGTAGGGAGACTCAGGAGAAATACGTGTGACACTTGCTGTGTGCTTTCCCTTTGAGGCTGAGAGAGCTTAGGGAAATACACTTAGAAGGAACACACATGGACAGTGTTCCATTTTTCCACCCCCATCCAGCCAAGCTGCTGGGCGAGGGTGGGAGCCAAACTCACATGGATCCAAGTAGTCCCGGATGAGAGCTGAGACCACAACCTTTATAGCACCAGGGTTAGATATGCAAGGGGAAGACCCAACTGGTTAGTAGATTTGGAGAGTGGATCCCTGACCCAGGCCCACACCTGAGGCAGCCCACTTGGGCAGTAGTACTGTGGACAGCAGAGGGTCTTGTAGATAGATCAGTCTCTTTCAGACACGAATGAGAGTTCTGCCAGGGAGACATGGCATGTGGAATGGTATCTCCTGGTTCTCTCTGGGCATCAATCCCTAAGACTATCTAAAAGAAGCTATCGTTCTCCTATTCTCTTTCACTGCCACTCATGGTCCTAGGGCTCGAGGGCAAGGGTTTGCAGATTTTCTAGGGTCTCCAGAAAAATCAGAAATCCAGATTTCTTTTATGGCCCTATATAAAGCAATCCTTCCAATTTTATTATTATTACTATTACTAATATTATTGTTTTGCTGGTGTGTGTATGTAATGGGTGGTGTATGTGTGTGGTGTATGTACATGCATGTATCCGTGAGGGGTCCCATAAGCTCGCCTGTGGTGGGTGGAGTGGACCTTTGATGTCCCATTCATCCCTCTCCCCCTGGGTTATTTCTGAGCCAGGGTCTGTCTCTTTTTACTGTTTCGGGAGCTTTCTGGGCTCTGTCTATTCTCAGGTCTTTGCTTCTCTATAGGACCAGGGTGACAAGTGTGTGTGGCCATATGAGATTTGGAGATTTAAATTGGAGCTGTCTCGGGCCCCCTCAGGCCCTCCTGCAGGAAGCACACTTAACCACTGAGCCACCTCTCCAGCACCAGCTTTTCAAGTTTCAAATGTTGAAAATCTATTAAAATTTTTATAAATTTCTGTGTGGGCCAAATGAAGTACGTCTGAAGACTAAGCATGACCCAGAGGCCATTGGTTTAACCTTTGGTCACTGAGGGGGAAGACCATCCCACAGAATGGGCTGCCCTTCTCGTGGCAGCAGAAATATAAACAGGTTCCAGGAGAAGGTGGCGTTGTTGCTGGGCTGCCCTTGTCCCTGGCTAGTGCATAACTCTACCCTCTTGCTGTCACCCTTCGCAGACATTGGAACCCGGCTTCTGTGTGGACTGAGGATCAGCAGCCTGCGTTGCTCTCTCTACTCAGTCCTTATTGTGTAAGTCAATTAAAAAAAAACACTTTGTAAATACCTATTCATTCTGTTCCTCCAGAGAACCCAGACTAATTCCATCATCTTAAGCTATATGGAGAATTCAAGGTCAGCCTGGGCTACCCTAGACCCTGTCTCAAACAAGTAAAGATGGAAACAACAAAAAGTGATACAATCTGGGTCTGGAGAGCCGGCTTGGCAGTTAAGGGGCTTGACTACTAGGATGGTCTGATCCAGGTGTCCCCACAAATGACTGTGATGGTTTCATCCAGGTGTCCCCCACAAATGTATGTGTTCTGAATGCTTGATCCCCAGCTGAGGGCAGTTTTGAAATTGGAACCTAGCTGGAGCTGTGTTGTTGGGGGCAGTCTTATGGGGTTATAAGTCAGCTTCCCCTTGCCAGTGTTTGGCACACCTTCTTGCTGCTGTTTGCAGTGCTGTGGTGGAAGTGATGTCCACCCCTCGGCTCTTGCCATCATTTTCCCTGCCATGATGGAGCTTCCCTGAAAGTCTGTAAACCAAAATAAACCCATTTCCTCCACAAACTACTTGTGGTTAGGTTTTTTTCTGTGCAGCAATGAGAAAGCTAACTAACTGCAAAGCCTAATGACCCAGGTTCAATTCCCCAGTACCCACGTAGAGCCAGATGCACAAAGTGGTGCTTGCATTTGGAGTTCATGTGCAGTGGCTAGAGGCCCTGATGTGCCTGTTCTCTCTCCTCTCTCTCTTTCTTTCTCTCCATCTACCTCTCCTTACAAATAAATAAATAAATAAATAAATAACCAGTGATACAATCTTACATAAGAATAGAACTCAAGACACCACATGCTCTTGAATGGGAAAACTCAATATCTTGGAAAGGTTTATCCCCACCACCAAAGTAATTCATTCAAATAGAAGACAATGACCTTGAAGCTTACATGGTATCTGGGATGTATCAGAACAACTTAAACACAGTCATCAGGATATTGGTGTAGAAATAGAAAAATAGGTGGGCATAGTTGTATACACCTTTAGTCCCAGCACTGGAGAGGCTGAGGTAGGAGGGTTGCTGTTGATTCAAGATCGGCCCCTGGAACTACAGTGAGTTCCAGGTCAGCCTGGGCTACAGTGACACTCTACCAAAAAGAAGAAGAAGAAGAAGAAGAAGAAGAAGAAGAAGAAGAAGAAGAAGAAGAAGAAGAAGAAGAGGAGGAGGAGGAGGAGGAAGAGGAGGAGGAAGAGGAGGAGGAGGAGGAAGAGGAGGAGGAGGAGGAAGAGGAAGAGGAGGAGGAAGAGGAGGAGAAGGAAGACGAGGAGGAGGAGGAAGAGGAGGAGGAGGAAGAAGAAGAGGAAGAGGAAGAGGAGGAGGAGGAGGAGAAAGAAAGAAAGAAAGAAAGAAAGAAAGAAAGGAAATAGGTTAGTGAAACAGACCAGAAATTCATAAACATACCCCAAATATACATTCTGATATGGGAATTCTGAGGTGTCTTTGAAAGCATCAGAGAGCCCTGTTTCACCTCTTGGGTGGCCAGTAACTCAGGGTCTCAGGGCCCTGAAAACTCAATGGTCTCACTGAGTAAGTGACCTCTGGATTCTTGTCTGATGAACTCAAAGAATTAAAATCCACGGACCAGAGGATAAGATTTAGAGGTTTGTATTAGATAATAGACAAAATTCTAGAAAGGAAGGAAGACAGAGCTCTTGCCCAAGGAGGGAGGGAGTTTCTGGAAGTGGAAAAGCCCACCTGGAGACCCTGACTGGGGACTTTTCTAGGCTCTGAATGAGGGCTGACTAACCAGCCAAGGTTTCTCCATGGGAGATCAGGGAAAATGCTTCCAGGAATGTTAAACCTCCAGGAAAGGGGAATTTCTTCCTAGGGAGGGTCTCAGCTGACTTTAAGAAAAACAGGTCTCTGGGACTCCGTAGGCAGTGAGAGGAGAAGCCAATCCTTCTCTCATCTCTAGCCAGGTGGAGCCGCAAGGACAGGTCCTAGGAGATCCCTGGCTTCTGCTCTCAGGACTCGGTCACCACTAAACTGCCTCAATCAGAATTCAGTACTTGAGAATGAACTGTTAATTTTTATCAATGATGTTGGCATAATTGCGATTACCTGAAAGCAAGGAATAGGCACATATAAATGGATTTTTTGACAGAATTTTATTTATTTATTTAGCAAACAGAGAGAGATAGAAGAGAGACAGACAGAGACGATGGATGCACTATGGCCTCCTGGCTCTGCAAACAAGACTCCAGATGCATGTGCCACTTATGCATCTGGCTTTACGTGGATACAGGGAAATGGAACTTGGGTCATTCGGCTCTGGAGACAAGCGCCTTAACCTCTAAGCCATTTCTCCAGTCCTTTACGGTATTTTTTGTCACATGTTGCAAGAAAAGACAACAAAGCAATTGTCCACCAATAATAAAATGCTAAACCAATCAAGAAACATAAAAACAGGCTGGAGAGATGGCTTAGCAGTTAAGGCGTTTGCCCGTAAAGTAAAAGGACCCACCCGCGTTCAATTCCCCAATACCCACGTAAACCCAGATGTGCAAGGTGGCACATGTGTCTGGAGTTTGCTTGCAGTGGGATCCCTGGTGCATCCATTCTCTCTGCCTATCTTTCAAATAAATAAGTAAATAAATAATTTTAAAAAAGAAACAAACATTATGGACTCACAAAAATGAATCAGAGCTACATCAGTTTGAGCTGATTTCTTTGAAGTATTATTGATTAAAAAAGTTTTAAAGGTATAAGAGTGTATAGAATATAATCCATTTTTAAATGTTTGATTTATTTATTTTCAAGCAGAGAGGGATAGAAAAGAGACATAGAGAGAATGGGCATGTCAGGGCCTCCAGCCACTTCAAAGGAATTCCAGATGCATGCACCACTTTGTGCATCCGATTCTATGTGGGCACTGGGGAATTGAACCAGGGTCATTAGGCTTTGCAGACAAATGCCTTAACTGTGGAGCCATCTTTCCAGATGTAATCCATTTTTATAAGACAATGATCAAAAATCCCCAATGTGTGTGTTTACATACAATTCACTGTGCCTACTAGCAGACTTTACCCAGGTGAAAATCGAAGGTTTGATACGAGAATGTTAGTAAGTACAGTTTCAGGAGTGGGTGAAAGGCTGGTGGTACCAGCCGCTGTGGGTGCTGTGCAAAGACAGAGAAAGCCCAACCCATTCTCCAGCAAAAACAAATAAATAATTAAATAAAATAATAATCATGATTAAAAACCTCTGGAATTGGACTCTCTCACTTGCAGCCTAGCTATTATTCCCTCTCAGTGATCCGCTCTCAGGAGCCCTCCCCTCCACGGCTTTCTGATTTCAGAGGAATCGAGGGACTGAGGGCCAGGGCAGGGCAGAGGCCCTAGTGGCCAGCAAATGGACGCTCCTGACCTCAGGGTCCAGTGCTCTGTCCCTGCGCTCCTCAGGAATTTTAGGAAACACTGGAATGTTGACTTACCTGGTCTCTCAGCTGGAGACCACATCCTCAAAGAGGGTGCCTCCAAATCCTGACATGTCACAGCTGTCTCCCTGCCATTGTGTGTGCGGTGTGTGACAGTGTCTAATGCTTGCTTCCTTAATAAACTCCAAGCGCCCCAAGGGACCAGCACGTCCTCACGGGGCTCAAGACATCAGTCATTTCTTTGCTCACTTGCTCTTTGTCCCTTGAGGCATTCTTATTTTTGTATTCCCTTATTCATCTCAGAAACATGTGCTGCTATCGGTCAGTGGCTTTTCTCTTGAGCTTTCTACTTTGTAGGGTGGTGGCTTTTTGTTTGTTTGTTTTTTTGTTGATGGGTGGTAGAGTGAAGGATATGACGGCAGAATTTTGGGAAGGAATCCACAGCTTGGAAGAACAAGGCTAAATGAGCTGGAAGTTTAGTTCTTCAGGCAAAAAAAGAAGATTCCAGAAGGCTGGAAGATGCTGAAGGGCCCAAGGGTGAAAGTTAGGGGCTGGGCCAGGTGGGTGGAGGCAGACTTCCTTCTTTTCCCCACAGCACTCAGGATCACTATTGCCAGGCTGGGTTCAAGTGCTTGTTCTGAATGGGTCTCACCATCTGTGTTGAAATGCTGCCCCTCCTGTGGGCAGCCCAGATGTCCTCAAAGTCTCCCTCATTTCTGCAGTTGCAAGGGATGCTCCTGGCTCCAAACAAACTCCCCAAGCATGAAAGCTGTTCTTCCCTGGCCAGTGACCACTTCCTGGCTTGTGCAGCAGTATGGGTCCTCTCTCCTTTCTCTATCTCATTGCAAAGGCTTTATCTGACCTTTCCCTGTCTCTGGTGAGCCCAGGACCCACCACTTGTTAGGGATTCTTAAACATTCTGGCCTGATGAGTAGACAGTACTTTGGAGTGGGGGGGGAGCGTTATGAACCCATTTTACAGATGTGGAAACGGAGGCACAGACAGGTGATGTGACTGGCCTTTACTCCCAGAGCATACGGTATAGACAGAGCTCTGAGTTTCTGATCCCAGCAGCAGGGCTTTTTCCAGGCTAGGCTGGTGGAAGGTGGGGGCAGGGAGGGATGGGAGCTGAATCCTGAGAACCAACAGACCAGAGAGATTTGGAGTTCGGATGGCCAAGTTGAGGGAAAGCGCAGCTGGGAATGAGCCAAACTATTTATTATGCTTGGTCTGCAGCTCCAAACAGAGCTGATAGATGGAGCTGCTCCAGGTCCTATAAACAGCTCGGCCTCCCTTCCTCCCTCTCGTTCTGGGCCCAACTGTTAACAGTGAGATAGGGGTGGGATGGGGAGACGGATGAGAAGATGAGGGTGGTGGAGGAGGGGAAGGACACAGATAAGAGGGTTCTCGAGATAGGAGGAGACTGGAGGGACTTGGAAGCTGGCCAGGGAGCATACTTCTTTTGCTCCTGTTGCCCTGGATGGCCCACACCCCTCTATGTCCCCTGAGTCTGTCTGGGGCTACTCTTAATCCCAAGAGTTCATAAATTCTGGCAGGCGGGGGCCATTCATTCAGGAAATCTTTTCTGAGCTCGCTGCCTGTGTTGACTCACAGGCCCTGGGGGACAGAGGACTCTGGGTAGATCCTCTTCTCCCAGGCTTCTGGCTTGATGGTGGACCAGGCAGATGGAAGAAGAAATCTAGGCAGCCTCCCCAAAAGAGACTACGCATCCAGGAAAGGGAAGCAGGAGTTAATGGAAGGGTCAGGTGGTTTCAAGATCATGTGGTGTACATCTGTAATACCAACACTTCGGAGGTGGAGATAGGAGGACCAGGAGTTTAAGGTCATCCTTGACTATGTTCAAGGCCAGCCTGGGCTACATGAGACTCGGTCTCAAAAATAAAATAACAACAAAAATATCACTGGCTTCAGCTGAGTTTGAATCTCAGCTCTGGGATCTCTGTTTCTCTAAAATGAAGATAAGAACAGAATTTTCTGCAAAGATTATTATTAAAAACTTAAAAGTGTCAAGGTATATCAAACGCTCAGCCCTGGCCTAGCCAGACACAATAATTATCAGCTCTGAGCACATGGTAGGAGATGGCAGATTGGTGGCTGGAGGGCCACAGGTACTGGCCTCCTGGGGCCTAGTGGCCTGAAAGATGGGCGGAGAGAACCAACCCAGGTCCTGGGGGACATCGCTCACACATGAGGACTGAGAGGATGAGGCATCTGGTGGGGAGCAGAGCGCATGCTGACTGGGGTACCATAAAAGCTCACTGGATTGGATGAGCCATGGCTGCCACTCAAGGTGGTGTGTGACATGGGCTCAGGGGGCCTCGCTCTCCCTGGAACTTACTGAAAGCTCAGTAAGCCGGATGCCCTGATGACCTAGTTGGCAGCTGTGTCCATGTTTGGCTGGAAACAGGAATTTCTGTCTCACTGGGGGTCTTGGCCAGGTGAGTGGACTCCCCTGTTTGCCAGGAAAAGGGGCCAGGGGTCTGATGGGCTCCTGCTAACCTCACTACTGCCTTTCCCCTATGGGCCTTCACCCAGCCCCTGAAGAGGCATTGATGGAGCGGGGAGGAGAGGTCACAGGCCAGAGAAGCTGGTTGACATCTCTAGGAGGCAGGACTGCCCCAGTGGCTGCTGGGCCAGAGGAGAGGCATCCAGAGCTTGGGAGAAAGAGCATCATGGAGCTGGTGCTGGTGGACAGGAAGGCTGCCAAGGCAGAGGACAAGCATCCAGGTGTTTCTGAGCCAGGCTACTAGAGGACCAACCATCCTAGGCCTGCAAAATGGGAGGTGGGAAGGCTAGGTGGCCGGCGGTTGTTGCCTGCCCTCAAGCCTCTGGCCTCCATTGCCTCACCACCTGAGGTGAGGCAGCGCCTGTCCCCTTCCCCATTCTCACTCTCCGGGTGCAGTCTGGACCTGCAGTCCACTGCCCTCTCCCAGGAGGGGTGGGGCTGGGGACAGTTTTGGACCTTCCTTATGGGAACAGTGGGGCGCAAGGTGACTGGAGGAAGAGCACATGGAGAAGGCAGAAGCCAGAGAGGAAGGAGACAACTCCATGTGTGGGATGACAAGAAGGAGGGCAAGCCAAGGGGCTGCGGCCCAACGCCCGATGGAGAGCTGCAGAGAGAGCTCTGTCAGTAAAGTGCTTGCCTGCCAAGCTCGAGATCTTGAGTTCAATCCCCAAAATCACATAAATAACGATGGCCACTGTGGCATATGCCTGTAATGGCCAGGACCCCTGGGGTTCACTGGCTGGCCAGTCTAGCCTAATGGGCCACTGAGAAAACCTGTCTCAGAAAGAGGTGGACAGGGGCTGGGGAGATGGTTCAGCAGCCAAGGCAGGCCCGAGATGGCCCGAGTTCCATCCCGAGCAGATCACCCACCCCTGTAACCTGCTTGTGGGAAGCAGAGACAGAACTGCTGGGGTTTGCTGGCCAATCAGTGACTCCATCTCAAGGAAGTAACAGAGAAGAGTGACAGAGGTCACACAATGCTCTCCTCTGGCCTATGTACACGTAAGCATTCACACCTCACCACACGTACTACATACATAGACACCCACGGAAGGAAAGTCAAGGAGGTGGACAGCATTTCTGAGGATACAGAGGTTGGCCTCTGGCCTCCACACACACGTGCTGACACACATACATACAAACACGCATGCAAACACACCAAAAAATAATCTTTTAAAAAGTGCGCTGAGCTTGGCAAAAGAGACGTTGTAACCCTTGGTCAGGGCAGAGTGCGGTGGGGTGGGTTGAAAGCAGAGTTGAGCACGGAGTCAGGGAAGGATGGGGATGTGACACCAGGGTCCTTTACTGATTTTAGGAGGATCAAGGCTAGAGCTGGGCAGATGGGTAAGCATGGGAAAGGAGTGTCACAGAAGTATGGAAGGAACAAGTCACTAACTTCTCAGGGCTGGCTAGGCAGCAGGTGGTGTTGGGTATGACTACACCATGGTGGAGAATGAGGCCCAAGGCAGGTCCAGGGTGGGGATGGCTCAAAGCCTCAGTGTTTCCCAAACACACCATGAAGAATGGCAAATTCTGACAGTAATGGAGGGGGGTGGTCAGGTTCAAGTGTACATGATGGTGTGAGTCCCCAAAGTGACGGAGGAGGCTGACGCTTTTTCTCCAAAATTATGCTTTAATACATTCATGTGGGTGACACAGAGCTGGTCCCAGCTCTGGGGGGTGACAGCAGCGTGGTGTAGTGTTTTCAAAGCTCAGACCTGAGGGAGAGTGCTGTGTGCGGGAGCACTTGGTCCCTGGCAGGACGGAGGCCACCAGCGGCCCCAGCCTTGTCATCGGCTCTGAGCCCTTTGCCCTCTCTGACTTTGTTTCCTCGTCTGTAAAGTGGGCAGACAGAAGACATTCTCATTTCCTCCCACATTGCCAAGAGTGTGCCGCAGGCAGGCTGTGGGCCTCACACAGGCAAGTTGGTGACACAGGTTCTGTGGCTGGACCCAGGGTTCTCTTTCTGTGGTGTGAGGGACGTGGTCTTCCCACCTGTTATCCTGGGGCTGAATTCTCTGGATGATGAGCAACAGAAGTTAGACATGACCACTGAGGGAGAAGGAAATCCTGACTTGGGGGGGGCTGAGCATTGAACCCAGGGCCTTATGCATGCTAGACAAGTGTGCTACCACTGAGCCACCGGTCCGGTGTTTTCCTTCCCACAGGCTCTGTCACTGACTTGTATAGCTCTGTGCAAGCCCCATTCTCTTCTAAGCCTCGGTTTCCCTATCTGCTCAAAAGGGAGGTTGCACCAATGGTGTCAAACTTCAGGAGCAAGATGAGGAAAGAGAGAACCCATAGCAGTCTGCAGGAGCCTGTCTTGAGAGGAGAAAGGGGGTGCGCAGGGGATGAGGGGCCACTTCCTGTCTGCCCCTGAAATGGTGAAATGGTTCTGAAGATGGGAGGATGTAAGCCTCTCGGCTGGGGCTCTCAGGGGAGACTCTGAGACCCTTGCTTCTTCCTCTGAGTCACTGCAAGAGGCCGAGGCATGGCTGCAGCTGCCAAGCTGGGTGCAGAGCAGAAGTGGACAGGGGAGGCTCTCCCTCTGGGGCTCAGGGTGGGGCTGGGATGAATGGAAGGAGGCCTGGGCAGAGGCTGGGGGAATTCAGGCAGCCCTGGGGTCAGTGTGTGCAGCAGGAGGTCAGGGCCGGTCCAGAGCAAGACACAGAAGGGCCCAGTACTGGAGCGGAGCCCAGGTGACCATATATATTGTAAGCAGACCCTGCTGGAGCAGCTGTAGCCTGCCTAGGAGCATGGATCCAAGACCTACTGGGGACGCTCCAGCTCTCTCTTCCGGTCACAAGCTCTTCGTTCCCAGAGAGGCTGAAAGTCATTATCAGCAGATGGGACACAGCGGTCTGCGTACAAATGGCTCAGCAAGTGGCTCGTGGGTTTGGTCCTTCTGTCCTGGCCTGGGTGGGGTGGTGCTCTCCATATTTAGCCAGCTAGGACTGCAGAGCCCAGGGCTTGGGACTTCCCCACCTTAGGCCCAGCATACCGTGTGGTCATTGTCTGGCTCTGTGGAAGCCTCTCCTACCAGAGGACAGGCCTGTGTTTCATTTACGAGTGTTCCCACTGCTCAGAGCAGCAGGGTGAGGCCCAAAGCACATGCTTTGGGGATTGGTTGACCTGATCATCAAGAGAATTCTTTCTCCCTGAGACCTCCCCAACTTTTGGCTCCCCCAGGTGGACCCCAGGTACAGCCTGGGAAGCGGTCACCTGCCTGAGCAGCAGGATGCAGAGAAAGGAGGCCTGGGCTGGATCCCTGGTCACACTGTGTGACTTGCATCAACCTCTCCACACCTGCGGCTCCCCCACTGGCCCAGGAGTGTGTCCCAGCTTTATCAGGCTTTGTACTGTTGGTTAAACTTCTGCCTGCGGACACAGCAGCAGGTGGCCAGCGTGGTGAGGGCGATGGCAGAGACCAACGTGAAGGTGAGGATGATGATCAGGTTGACATTCTTGAGCCCGCCCTTCTCACAGTCCTCAGGACGCACGTGACTCAGGGACACCTCTGCCTGGGAGCCCAAGTGGCAGATCAGGTCCTGTGTGGCATCCACGCGGCCCTGGTGCAGCTGGGCTGCCAGCCAGCCATTGCCGCAGCAGCTGAGAGGGTTCCCCTGCAGGTAGATGAGTCGCAGGCTGGTCTCCAGAGCGCCCATGGCGCTGCCTGGCAGCAGCCTGAAGCTGTTGTTCCGCAGGTCCAGCACCTCCAGGGATGCAGCCTGTGTCCAGGCCGGCAGGCGGCTCAGGCGGTTCTCAGCCAGGTTGAGCCACTTGAGGCAGCGGAAGTAGGGCAGGTCCACCCGCAGGACAGTCAGCCCGTTCCCCTGCAGTGCCAGCACCTCTAAGGAAGCCTCCAGGCCAGACAAGGCTCCCGGGGCCACCTCCAGGCCGGGGTTGGCAGAGAGGTCCAGCTCAGTGAGCGGAGTGTGGAGGAAAGAGCCTTCCCTGAGCACCCCTATTGCATTGCCCGCCATGTTCAGAACACGCAGGGTGGGCATGCCAGAGAAGGCCACACAGCCTGGGGGTGCTGTCTCGGCCGCCCCCCCACAAGGACTGACTTGGTTTCCCTGAAGGTTGAGCCTCTGCAGGCTGGCCAGGTTGGTGAAGGTGGAAGGTGCCAGGTCCTGCAGGAGGTTGTCGTGCAGGAGCAGTGTCCTCAGGGAGGACAGGGCGCCGGTGCCCAGCTCCAGGGCCTCCAGCCCATTGTGGCTCAGGTCCAGGAGCACCAGGCAGGACAGAGCTCCCGCACGCAGGGCCACAAAGCTCTGCAGACAGTTGTGGCTGAGGTTCAGGAAACGGAGGGAGGTCAGCTGCTCCAGAAAGCTGTCAGGGACGAGCTCAATCTCATTGTAGCTCAAATCCAGGTTCAAGAGCTGGGGGAGGGGATGGGTGCTGGTGTTCCAAGTAGGGTTGGACAGGGGTGCGGCTGACCAACCCTCAGAGGGTGCGTGGAGGCCCTTGCTGGCCTGGGGCAGTCCTGTGGGGAACTGGAGGAGGTTGTTGGACATGTTCAGGTGGATGAGCCTCGGGAACGCAGCCAGGTCGGGGAAGTGGAGCAGCTTGTTGTCCCTCAGGTCCAGCCAGGCCAGCTGGAGCTGGCCCTGCACCTGCAGGGCCACCTGGAAGGCCTCCATGCTGTTGCAGCTCAGGTCCAGCACACGCAACTGCTGGAGACTGAAGTCCGAGATACAGGTGAGGGAGTTCCTGGAAAGATTGAGGTGCACCAGGTGGGGCAGGGCCTCGAAGGCACCGTCCTCAATGTCCATCAGCACGTTGCTGTGAAGGTCCAGCCGCTCGAGCGCTGGCAGGCCCCAGAAGGTGTGGCGTGCCAGGCGTGTGAGGCTGTTCTCTGCCAGAGAAAGCGTGCGCAGGCTTGGCGCCTCACCCAGCAGCCGCTCCACCAGGCTGCCATGCAGGCTGTTCCCAGACAGGTCCAGGGAGGTCACATATGGCAGGGGTCCCAGACTTCCGGTGCCCATGGCCAGGCGGTTGTGGGCCAGGTTGAGGTGTTCCAGGAGGGGCAGGGTCTGGAAGACTCCAGGC
Organism: Zapus hudsonius; assembly: GCA_004024765.1. Taxonomy (NCBI): domain Eukaryota; kingdom Metazoa; phylum Chordata; class Mammalia; order Rodentia; family Dipodidae; genus Zapus; species Zapus hudsonius. The sequence continues at coordinate 13,038 of PVHP010005587.1, forward strand.
TGGAGGAAGCTGATCTCGTTGTTGCTCAAGTCCAGGTGACGAAGGCCCTTATAGAAGCCCAAGGGTGAGGCCAGAATACTCCGGAGCTGGTTCCTAGATAGATGGAGGGCCTGGATGTCCAATGGGAGTGCTGAGGGGACCTGGAGCAGGCCAAGGCCCTGGCACAAGGCTTCTCTGTCCACCTGGGGAGAGGAAGGTCAAACAGGGCAGCTGGCATTAATGGAGACAAGAAAGATCATTAAATCCCACGAGACTTAGTGGGCTCTCCCACAGGTGCCAGGATGCCATCCCTGCCTCTTCCATTCTAATGTCACCTGACCCCATGCTGCTCCCTGGCCCTGCCTCTGACACTTGGGCCAGTGCTGGGCAGATGGAGAAGATGGTAGGAAGATGTAAGGACAACTAACGTCAGTAAAACCCTGTGCTGACTACTGTCACATTTCATAGGAAATTAACCCATGATTGTCTCAGAAAAACCCAGAACCAGGGAGCAGGGGAGACCAAGCTCCTGGTTCCACCTCTGGGTCCTTGCTATAGCCCAGATAAAATCCTAAATTTGTCTAGAAGCCCCCTAAGGAACAGATGTTTCCAACAAGGAAACCTGTGGCTTGCACTCTTGTCCTGCGTTCTGATGTTGGCTGGCCCTCAGATCTTGCTCTTATGATCTGGAATGAGCAGCCAGATGGGACCTCCTTTCTGCAGCTGCTACCTCCCTTCAGGGCTCCACTTCTGGTAGGCGGGTCCAGCATGGGGGTCCCAAAGGTAAGTTAGGGAGAGAAGGAGCAGGGGAAATGATGGCCAAGACCCACTTAACCTTTAATGACCAGGCTGTGTGTCCTCCATGCCATTCTGGTTTCTTATTCAGAAATTATCTCATCCCTCCCCGGCACCCACTCCACACTGTATGTACATTGTACATATCTATTTAGTCCTATTGACTAGCTGTATCCTCTCACCAGCTGCCCTTCCAGTGTGTAGGGGGGAATCTGATGGGATCGCCCATATTTACCAAAGTCCAGGCTCAGAGGAAAAGGGAGACTTCAGGATCACCCGTCTGGTATTGAGGGAACTGGGCTTTGAACCCAGACCTTTTAAAAACTAAAATGCCCACTCTTGTCCTTTCAAAAAATTATCCTTTTGGGACCAGAATTCTGTACAGATGCAGGTCACAGGTCTCCTTCTGGCCTTTCCAGGACCCTGCTCCAGGGACCCTAGCCTTTCCCAGCAAACGGTCTGACTTCGACAATCACATTCCTGCTCCCAGCCTCACTGTCTCCACCCATCCCTCCTGACCCACTTGCCAAATGCAGTTACTGTTCAGAAACACATGATGCCCTCTGCTTTGCCCAGGGCAGAGAACAGGACCCTCAGCAAGGCATCAAGACTATGGCCCCTCATTACCTTACCTCACTCTAGTCCCCATACCTGACTGCTGCCCCATGCCTCCCATGCCCACTTCCGGGCCTCATCTCTAGGCTGGTCATGGCAGCCCTGACCAGATCTATTAGGAATTCCTCACATTCACCCTCGCCTGACTAAGCTTCCTTCCCCCAGGCTTGATGTCCTGCACCGTGACTGTGTGGGGATCAGAGGACGGTAAGCATGGAGCGGGGAGGGACTACTCTGACTGACATGGATGTCTTGGATCTGGCCCACAGCAAATGCTCTGGAAATGTTTTTAATGAATGAGTCGCAGACATAGACATCTGTGTTAAGGGCTGAGACATTGAATCAATTAATGCCTGAAGGGGAAAAAAAGAGATGATCCGGAAATTCAGATTAAAGCCAGAGTTCTTAGAGCAAAGAGAGTCAGCCACCCGCTGTATAGATATGGAGACCTTTCCAGATGCTAAAAGCAGGGTCTTCCCTGGCAGTTACTTGAAATGGGGTCATGGGCAGCAAGGGAGGAACATAATTCTGGGATCCCCACCTCACCCAGCTCTGTGGTTCCTTCTGGAGACCCCAAGATGAGCAAGGAGCCCCGGTGACTCCCTTCACATCAACTCCCACAGAAACCAGACCCCCTACACCGGACCACCCTAATGCAAAGAAGAAAGAAGATGGATCCAGTGGCTGCCGTGATTTTCTTTTCCATTTGGGGCAAGCTGAGTCTGCCTCCAGGGGCCCCAGCTACCCAGGCCCCCAGGCTGGCTCCAGCAGACACCAGCAGGCACCTACAGCATGGGGACCTTTTCTGTGCCTGACATGTGCCCTCCCCCCAAAGCCTGCATCCATGACCTCTCTGGATGGACACCAGTCCCATGGGAGCAGTCCGGAAGGAAGCTGAGACTTATAGCCCAGGTGCCCAGGATCACAGCAGGCAGCTGGATGCCTGCCTCTCCAGCCCAGCCCAGTTTCAGAGGAAGCCTTAAAAACAGCATAGCTCCCCAAACTCCATTTCCAACTTCCCCCACTCCTAGCTCTAAGCAGGGGAGAGAGTGTGGGGACTGGGCCTTGGTGGGGGTTAAGTGCCCCTCACTGTGAGGACTGCCACCCACTTTAATGACTACCTCCACACGGAAGGAACCTGTGCAGGGAAGAGGCCCTGCAGGGAATGGTGGAATGGACCATGGTTCAATCCTGTCTGTCACTTCTACCTGTAGGCCCTAGGGGAAGAGGGGGGCCACGTGTCTTCTCAGCTCGTGAGTGTATCACCTTCCTGATGATTCAGAAGGTGCTTTCCTGACTATGTCATCTCCTCAGAATGCAAGCTCCCCTGCTGGCTGGTGAAGGTGCCTTGGGAATGTAGTGATATGGAGGCCTCCTCTCCCATTATTCTGGTCCAGAGGCTCTCAGGATTCAGATGAGCAGCCCCAGCAGGACGCTGCACACCCTGGGGCGGGGTTGCCTTTGGGTGGTCCTAAGGGATTGTGACCAAATCCCTTCTCCAGCCCCACCTCACAAGTGCACCAGGAGGCCTCTTCCTCAATTCCCTCGGGCCACAGTAACTTTAGTATCTACTTGGCTTGGAGTAGGAAAAAGGAACAAACTTGGTGTCTGCCCCAGAGAAATTGTCAATCTGACAGGTAAGACAGTTTTGGGCTGTGCACCAAGCACCCCATATGCTCAGCCTGTTCAGCAGAGACTGAGGGGAGGGGGGGACCACTGTAGTTGGAGCCCAGAAGAGCAAGCAGCAAGAGGGATGATCCTGGTGAAATCAGGGAAGACTTCCTGGAACTAGCAGCCTTTTGACCTGGCAGTAATGTGTGAGGGATATTGCAGGAGACCCAAGTCTGAGAGACTAAGGATTTGTTCCCAGTAGGGACCAGTACAGAGGAACCCCTCCTAGCTGCCCCCTACTCCCTACATAGGACATACTCTAGATCCCCAGAAAACCCACTGTACCTAGCTGAGTGATCTTGGTCAGGTCACCTAGCCTCTCCAAGCCTGAGTGTCTTACTCTGCAAGGGAACGGGACTATTAGGTAAAATCCTTGAATGATCCAGGGTCAAGCCCTGTCTCTCCGGAGTCTTCGAACTTCTGCCTTGGGACCACCTCCATCCAACTCAGAGCAAGGGTGGGTTGGGTGGCCTTTCCCTGCCTGTGCTGGCATCTTACCGTCTTACAGGGTGCCTGGTCCTGGTGCTGGGAGGTAGCCAGGCCCAGAGTCAGCACGGGCAGGAGCAGTAGGACCTGATGGCTCATGGCTCTGCCTAGGGGCAAAAGAGAAAGGGATGTGAGACCACAGGCTCCTCCTACTGCCAGCTGCACCCCTCCCAGACCCCAGACCCCAGACGAGAGCAGGTGGCATGTGGACCTGCACACAGAACCCAGGGGAGTCTTAGTCCTAGCATTCTGGAGGCCTAGGCAGGGGATCCAGAGCTTGAGCCCAGGCGGTGCTATTACTTAGGAAAACAAAAGGTTGTGTTTTTTTTTTGGTGTGTATGTGTGTGTATATATGTATTATATGTATGTGGGAATATACATGTAGTAACCCTTTCCCTTCTCCTCTTTTTCTTCTTCTTCTTTCTTTCTCCTTCTCTTTCTTTGAGGCAGGTTTTCTAGCTGAACTTACAGCACACAAATTTAGCTAGACTGGCTAGCCAGAGAGCCCTGGGGATCCAGCTATGTCCACTTCCCCAGCGCTGGGATTCCAGGCACACCCCTCCACACCTGGCATTGTGCATAGATTCTGTGAGCCATCTCCCCAGGCTAAGCAAGCTTTGGGTTGTAAGAAGGGACCCCACCTGGTGCAAGGCCGGGATGTACTGGAGGCTGAAGGACCTCAGGCCAGCCTTGGGGCTTGTGTGGAGGGAATGGGTCTGTAACTCCCATTTCTCAGGGGCCATAGGCAGGCCCCCACCCCAGCTCATTGGGACCTAAACAGAATGCCTCATTCCCTGCCCCTCCTTTATTTTGACCTTTTTCTTTTGATTGGAAGTCTCATGGCTTACCATTGTTCAGAGATTGGCTGAGGCCCCGACAGGAAGGCCTGCCCTAGCCCAGCAGGCTATCAGCCCCTCACTTTCACTGAAGCCGCTGGCTATGCCATTAGATGGGCCCCTTACTCTGTGAGCAGCCAGGAGAGGGCCCCAGGAACTGAGCCAAGTGCTAAGGACACAGAGATCAGTCTATCAATTTCATTCATTCATTCATTCCCACCTTTTCTCACTTCAGGCTCTGTGCTGGGAAAAGGGGACAAGATAGTAATGCAGAAGTGATCAGATTATGTGTGGACAGAGCATGTTAACAGTGAGGGACACCCTCCAAGCCCACAGCTCCCTCTCTTCTCTACTTCTTGGCCATGTGGCTTTATACAGGTCACTTCACCTTTCTGACCTTGTTTCCTGAGATTAGCCACCTCAAGAGCTCTTACCCTACAGTCTTCTCAGACTTGACTCATTTAATCCTCACAATAAACTCAGTGAACCCCTTCCATTCTTATACATCTCATTTTATAGAAGGCTCCGAGAGGTTAGATTCTACACCTGAGGTAACACAGCAAGCCTGGCCCTGCACGCGAGCCCTTCACCTCTACACACCAAAGTTCCCCACACTGGGTGCTCAATAAACAAGTGTTAGGTGGTAACTCAAGGCTGCCCTGGGAGAGAAGGCATGGGCAGCCGTTGAAGGCCCTTCTGACTGTCAGAACCCACGGGTGATGGATGCTGGTACAGGGACTCTCTGAGTACCTCCCGCTGGAACACGCCATGCAAGGGCCAGTCTTCGGCTCCCTCAGGGGCTGGCCCCACAGTCCTCCGCTCTCACTGCAGCCTGACTTCACAGGAAATTTTGCTCTGTTGTTTACAGAGCAGATGTTCCCACCTGCTTAGCAGGAGCATAGTCAGACCAGAGTGAAGACTCCTGGCCCTGGCTTTGGCCTTCAGGGCCAGCCCTCCCCAGCCAGCTCTCCTCTCCAGCCTGGCCCTTGGTGCCTCTCCCACTCTGGGACTTGGATGTGTACATTTCCTTCAGTTCTCCGAGTACTTTTTCACTGCCTGACCCTTCTGGTCCTCCTCAGCCTAAGGGGCTCAGCTTAGAGGGAACCTCCTCCAAGAAGCCTCCTCTGGTTCCCCAAGGCTGCCCTGTGTCCTCTGGGTTCCCACAGCCTTTGAGCAGTGGAAAGACAGCCAGGGACACAGAGCATCCCCGCTTTGTCCCCTCACCTCTCAGAAGGGAAGCCCTCCTAGTGGCCCGCTGTATCTCACAGGGTTGCTGGAAGGCCCGGTTTGTCCCCTGACTCCCTCTACCTCCCTGCCATGTTTCTCCCCAGAGCTGCCCACCTCCACTGTGACTGCCCATCGAGCTCTGTGTCCTTGCCCCCATAATCTGCCAGGGACATTTCAAGATCACCTATCAGATCACAGGCGTCACTTTTAAAATCTCCAGTAGCAGCCTCACACCCACTCCTTCTGCCCCTCAGCAAAGTCCTCGGGAGCAGCGCTTCTCTGCCCTGCCTGCCCTCTGCCCGCCTGAGGCCATCTGCTCCAGGCTCCTCTTAGTCCATGGGAACCGGCCAGTGAGGAGGCACTCAGTAGTCAACGGAGATGGAGATCAGAGACAGTGAGGACAGGGTTAGGGTGGAATGTTCAAAGGGACAATGCCACTCTACCCCAACCTGGGCATCTGGACACCCCAAGCACAGAGGAACTCCAGTGGGAAGCGGTCCAGCTCACATCATTCCCCAGCCACTCTGGGCTCCCCAGCAAGCCCTCTAAGCTCTGGTTCTTCCTTCTTCTGCCTCTTGCCACCCCAGCCATGTGGATCAAGTGGAAACCGGCCCAGGGACATGCCAGGACACTTCTGTGTCCTCCCCACCTTGGTACTGGGATCCACAGGGCTGAGAATTCCAGGTGAGGTGTGCTGGGGGGGGGGACCCCCTAGGCCTGTGGGCAAGTGGATGGACTCTAACTTGGGAAACATGTTGAAGACAGAAAGAAAGAGAGAGAGGAGAAAGAAAAAGAGGTGGAAGATCAACCTATATTCAAAATAAGACCGCTTTTCTCCTCTGAGCATGTGACCTGTATCATCTAATTTAATCTCCCCAGCCACCCAATGACACAATAAATAGCTCTCATTTTAGGTACTGGAAGACGGGGAGCTCGGGAAGGTGAACTCCAGTTCCTGAGCATTCTGGTCTTGGGACTCTAGGTCTACAGGCCCTGGAAGCAGCAGACTTACCCCAAGTCACCCAGGCAGAGAGAAAAGAGATGGGAATCCAGTCCCTCTGTCTGCAAAGTAACTACTAGGCCAAGCCCTCCCTCCCAAGGGTCCTTCCCGGGAGCCCCAGGCCCACAGCACACCAGTCAGTCTGGGACCCCCAGGGGTGGGGTCCTGGGAGTGCAGCTGCCCTAGCTCACAGTGAATCACTGAGGGCATGTCCTGGTCTGGAGACACATCCCTGGGGAATTAGACCTTAACCCAAAAGAATGCGGCATTTCAGGCATGTGGGGGTAGGGGTCCCTCCTGTCTCACCACCCACAAAGAAGGCTGGCTTCAAGCCCTCCCCTCCACACACTAGTGCGGTGAAGTGGGAAGCCCACGCCTGTCTGGAACAGAGGGCTGGAGGGGACCTGAGTTCAAATCCCGATTTGCTCCTAATTAGCTGGGCGTTCTCCTGAGCAAGTCTTGGACTTTTGGCCTCGATTTTCCCAGCTGTGGAATGGGAACGTGGGCCTGTCACCTTGGCCGCGAGAGATCGGCCGGGGCTGTGACACTTTCTCAGGGACGAGGGAGGGTCCAGGCGACTGCAGGGACAGGCACCCGAGATCCCGCGGGACACCCCGAGGGGCGTCAGCCTCCCCACCCCGCGGCTCCTACCTGGCTCAGCGCGGCCGCCGCTCCTCTGCACCGCACATCGTGCGCAAACCTCGTGGGTCCCGGAGCCGGGGTCACCGACAGCCCGGGACGCCGCAGCACCCGCCCGCCAGCCCGCCCGCACGAGCCGGCCGCTAGGGGGCGGTGCCCGCGGCTTAAATACCTCCCGCCGCCAGGCCACGCCCCCTCAGCCCGGGTCCTAGCGCCGCCGGGCCACGCCCCCTCGGCCCCGGGTCCTAGCGCCGCCCTCGCGCCCTGGACCGAGCTGGATGGGGAACCGACGGTGCGGGGGTGGGGGACATGTTCATGACGCTGGAATCCCGTCGGGCAGGGGCCGGGGTTGGGGTGCTGAGTTGTCGGGGTGCAAGGACAGAGCTGCGGGAAAGAATGGCGAGGGAAGCGGGGCCCCGGGCCGCCGCACGTGCAGCCGGTGCGCGCGGTGTGGGGAGCCCCGGGCCCGCGGAGGAAATCCTGGCGCCGCCGCACTGGCGGGCGGGCGGTGGAGGGGGGCGACGCCAGAGGTGACTGAACGCGGAAGGAAGTGACCCTTCTTTGGCCCTGGGGAGACCGCTGAGGGGGTTCCCCCACACCAAGGCCATCACTCCTCCGTCATCTCCAGGCTGTCAGAGTCCCCAGCGAACCCACGGGGAAACTGAGGCCAGGAGTGAGAGCTGTGAGTATAGATCAAAGCCAATTGGCTGAGAATAGACAAATTGCCATTTATGGCTGGAGGAGCCTAAGGCCCAGGGGAGGTTAAATGACATACCAATGTCACAGAGCTTATAAACGACAATCCATGAAGCTATGTTCTGACACCATCTTACACCCCCCATCTCTCTCAACCGTGTTTTTTTTTTTGGGGGGGGGTGAACTCAAAGGCAAAGCAAGCATTTTACAGATTGACCTGTCTCTCCAGCCCTTGCCTGGGTTTTTTAGGTACTGTCTAAAAGTGGGGTGACAGATTTGGCTTTTACATCAGGGATTAAAGGTCTCCCCAAAACCCATCTGTTTTAGAATGCTGAGGCACTCTGCCCTGCTGGCCTAGAAGATGGAGACTTCTCGGGGACGAGTGTGGCCCCTGTCACCCAGATTCTGGTTCTTCTATCACCACATTCTCCAAGATGGTCACCAGCTCTGAGTGTGGCCAGGTATCCCATCTTAGAGGTAGAAAGCAAGCAGGCCAGGGGGGAGTTGGGTTCCCTAAACTTTCCTCTCTCCTATCTGTTCCCCTATGGAATAGACCCAGAGAGGACACTCCCTGACAGCCTAGGGGCCTGAGGTCCCCGAAGGCTTTCTGAAGGAGGATGAGCCACCTGAGAAGATGGGTAGGAGTTTTAGATAAGGACTCAGCAAGGCTAAAGAAGGATGTCTAAACTTCCTGCTTCCTTTCCACCACCTCAGGTGCTCTGAGGGGTTCCCAGCCTTTCTCTGAGCTCCAGTTTTATATCTGGGCAGATAGATCCTGAGTTTTCCTCTCTGCAAGTGGGAAAGATAATAGCTACTTGTGCTTGTTTTGTGTTTTGTTTTGGAGGCAGGGTTTCACTCCAGACCAGGCTGACCTGGAGCTCATTCTGTAATCCCACACTGGCCTCAAACTCCTACCTCAGCCCCCCCCCCCCCCCAGTGCTGGGACTAAAGGTATCGCCATCATATCCAGCTCTTGATAATAGCTATTCCTTGGGCTAGGTGCCAGGACCATGAAAGGGATCCAGGCTGAGGCCTGCACCCAGGGGTGGTAGGAAGCATTCCCTAATGTACAGCTCTTGGTGGTCACTTCTGCTATAAGAGGGTTTCCTTTTTTAGGTCCTTGCCCTAGGGGACACACGTCTAGGAAAGTCCATCACAGAGACCCTGTAGGGTGAGCAGAACATGAAATATTCAGATTCAGGCAGGCCTGAGCCCTCCCTCCCACCTGACCACTTCCAGAGCCCAGCCCAGCACTGTCTCATCCTTCTGAAGCCCCCCAGACTTGGCCCAGGGTGGGGACAGGGCAAGGCTGGGGCTGCAGCCTTCCTAGCATCCCCCAGAAGCTCTGGTTGTGGTTAGCTAGCACATGGGGTTCCGCCTTACTCTGTGCCCGAATGGGGCTCCCCAACAGGTGGAAACAGAAAGGCAACCGAGCATGTCCACTGCTACAGATGCCTCTTGGGGTTGAGGGCTGAGAGCCGGAACTTCTCCTCGCCCCCCCCCCCCACCTCTGTCCTTTAGTAGTCACGCTGTGTGACTTTGGACAAGTTGCTTGATTTTTCTGATCTCAGCTTGCTGATCTGCAAAGCGAGACATGTGCTCAGACTTCTAATATCCTGCCTGTCCGAGAAGATCATATGTAACAGCATATGCTAAAAACCTGTCAGGGGATCTGGCCTGTGGTATGTGCTCAGTAAACATGACCCTGTGCTCCGATGGGCCCCAGAGAGCTGGAGAATAAAAATGCCCAGGTCCAGGCCTCCAAGAACACTCAGGTGTCTGATCTAGAGGCATTGAAGGCCAAGTCCAGGAGGCCGAGCTGGAGTCTGCAGGAGCGGGTAATGGTGGAGCCCAAGCAGGGTTAGATTTGCCTGGCAGCCATGCAGAGGCCACCAAAGCCAGCTTTCCGTCCAGTACTGCTTAGCACCCTTCGAAAAAATGGGGCACTCCTAGATGTACATGGATGGCAGGTCAGACTTCGGTGTGGGTGTTTTTGTGGAAATGCTCAGGCAAGTTCAAACTCAAGGTCCCATGTGGAAGCTAGTGGCCAGAAAGGCAATGAGAGTCACCTCCTGGGTGACCTTTGACAAACTGCTAAAGTTCTGTGAGCTTCATTTCTCTGGTTAACTGTAGAACAGAGTGGGTAGGGCCATAGCACCCTGGATCCCCAATTTAGTCTTGACTGCTCTTTGGGCCAATGCTCTTTATCTCGTGTGGTATTTCACAGTCCGATTAGGTGTGTCTTTATTCTCAATTCCTGACAAGGAAACAGAAATTAAGTAGCTGGTTCAAGTCACACAGCTTTGGAGCCAGGAATTGAGCTCAGGTCTCCGGCTTCTCAGGCCAGTGCAGCTGTGGCTGACCTTATACACCCTGCCCCTGCTGGTACCCATGTGGGCCCCTGGGAATCAGGGAGTTCCCCATCAGTTGCTTCTGAGGCCTTGCCTTCTGGAGCAGAAACTTGGGTTCCCCAATTCTTCCCCTGCCCCTGTTTCTTGTTCAGGGAGGGTCCAAACCTTGCTAGCTGGGGCCACCTCCTGAAGGGACACTGGGAGGAGAAGGACAACACACATGGCTGGAGGTCAGCTGAAGGGAGTTCAAAGTCAAGAGTCGATTCTGGGGGACAGGGGCATGGTGTCTGGGGAGTGGCTAACCTCTTTAATGGAGAAACAGGAGCTCTGGGACAGGTGTAGATGCATTCCTGGTATCTCCTCCTGGCCGGTCAGTATGGCCCCTTTTAGGGATGAATTTCAGGGATTCTGAGAACAGGGCAGGGCACCCCCAACTCCTCCAGCTCTAGATCCCTTGAGCCTGGCTGGTACCCACAGGACTGGTTTTTTGCTCTGAGTCACCCAGGCTGTGGTGACAGGCACTGGTGAGGCCTGTGGTACCCTACACAGTGGCTCCTGGCTCAGAGTCTAGCATTGAGGCCCCTGGGAGCTAAGAGGTGTTAAGCAGTGAAAACGCTGAGACAGACAGGGAAGCAGGCAGGGCAGGATCTGAGGCGTCTCCAGGGCCTGCAGACTGTGCTGAGCTGTGGACCGTGAAACCACAGCACTGTGAGGGCCTGAGGCTGCTGGGAACCGAGGGCCTGTTTCATGCAGCATGCCAATTCCTGCTTAACCATTTGAAGATCAGATCTCTCAGGCCTTTTCTTAATGATGTCAACGAGCAACCTGAGCTTAGCGGATGAGCCACGAGGCCACTGTCTCCTACAGCCATGGCACCCAGGAGTTAGCCCTAGAGGATAGGGCTGCTACCAGAGAGCATGGTGCCCGCCCTAGACTAGGCATTCTTCCCTGCAGCCTCAGTTTCCTCATCTGTAAAATGGAGCCCAGATTCAGGGCTAGTGAAGAAACGATGGTTCTGGGGAAGGGGATGGAGTAGGTGACAGGATAGAGGAGCCCTAGCTTAGAGACCAGCTGGCACAGCCCAGGCAAGAGGCTCAGTCTGGAGAATCCACTTCAGGGAAACCCTGCCTAGCAGGCTCAGCGCGCCCAGGGCAGGCCTGCTGGGGTGAGGGGCTGTGGCTTGGCAAAGCACCCATGCTGGGCGTCCCTTGCCTTAGCAATTCCCTGAAACCCTCTGTAAACATAGAGCCCAGATGCTTGCTGCAGACTGCAGGCTCCATCTTTCCTGGTTGAAATCCCATACCTGGAAGGGCCTCTAGAATCTGGCTCCTATGAGCCTAAGTGATCCTCATAGGTAATAGTAACCTGAAGTTTCAGAAAATGCTCCCAACACACCAACAAGGATAGCAGACTGTAGGCCCAGAGAGGATGAGGTCCTGACATGTGGTCACACAGTGAACTAAGGAGCCGATCCTCTCATCCCACCCGGCTTCTTTCCACAGTTCCACCTGAAGGGGGCTGCGGGGATGGGGGGGGGCTCTCAGGTTCATATAACAACCTCTTCAGGGGGTAAGCCCACTTCTTGACAAACTTCATCAGCATCAGAGTCCCTGAGGGCTGCTTCCCCCAGGAGAGGGTCTGCTTCAGCAGGTTGGAGGTAGGCCTCAAATCTGCATCTCTGACAAAACCCAGTGGTGCTGAGGTTTCCAGACCATGGGCCTTGCTCTAAGAAGAAGCTAGTTGACTGGAATGGTGAGGGGCAGGGGCTGTGTGGTGGTGGTGAGGCATGCAGCCTTCCTCTGTGAGGAGGAGGTGACAATAGCTCCTCTCTCCCTCCCTCCCTCCCTCAAGCAGAAGTGAGGGGAGGAAGTAGAAGGTCTGCTTGTAGCATCTTCCTTGGGAAGGAGAGTCTATGGCAGGCAGCTTTCACATTACCCAGTGAAGTGGGTTTATCCTCATCGTCAGTTTTTGCTATTATATCTCTCTTTTGCAGGTGGCATGTGGAACAGGTGGTGACAAGCTCAAGGTCAGACTGCCGGGAGGTGGCAAAGTGAGGGCAGCCCCCTCTGCTGCATTGGGCATCCCCTCACCACGTGACATTCCTCTACCTGCTGGTAGAAGCTCTGCATTGACACAGTGCACCTGCAAGCCACGCCCACACATCCACACCCTCAAAGATGGCAAGGGACCTGAGGGTGGCCACGCTCCAGGAAGAGTTCATCAGCAAACCTAAAATGTCACCACAGTCTCAAACCCTGCCTGCAGAGACACCCTCAGAAGTCACAAAGCCACCACACATCGAAACATACAAGTCCAGCACCAACACACATGACATGTACAGAACACACTACAGATATACTTGTCCCCACGAATACCACAGTCACAAACGTGCACTGCTCGATTCTATGTAGAGAGCGGCAACACATGTCCTGGCTGCCCAAATCCCACGCCAGAGATTCACAGAAAAGCAGAAAAACCTCCTCTCTCTTTCTCTCTCCCTCTCTCTCTTTCTCTCTCTCTCCACACACATGTGTAGACACATGGTCAAGCATGTTCAAATGCTCACGGAGCATGGCTGCCTTCATGGCATGTGACGTAGATTTCCTGAGAAGATGGCCACACCGGAGTCTGATTTCCTGGGGTAGGTAAAGGAGTGAGGGGAAAGACACGAGATGTCAGATGGCCTTCGTAGCCTTGAAAAGTCTGTGACTAATTTATACACATGGGAGACACCATTGGATACAGGGCCTGCTTCCCAAAGCCACAACACTCCCCAGGTCTGAACGCCTGGTTGTGCTGCCTGCTGCCAGATATAGATGCTGTGGAACCTTCTAGGTGTCTGTGAGTTCTCCCATCAGCATTATAGGGACTTGGTTCCTAATGCCCTCCTAGCCAGACCTGCAAGAGAACTGCCTCCTCTGACTGTCTGCTCTCCTCACTGCTGCTTCCCTGTCTCCAGCCTCTTATTCCACAAGCTCACTCGCAGGGTCCAGGCTGGCACTCTGTGAATGGATTCTACCTTGGCCACTGGAGGGCATGATCTTTACAGCGCTCACCTCCTCTCCTGTGCTCTCTCGCCCTTCTTGGGACAGCTTCCTGGCTTGGGGTCATCCTTTCCCATTCCTGCATCCATGGGGCAGCACCATGGAGTCTTTTCCAAAGCCCAGGCTAGACAGGTCACTCCCCTGCCTGAAGGCCTTTGATGGCCCTAGGGAGTCCGGCACACACCACCCTACCCATTTCCCTGTCTCTTTCACCACTCTGGGGGGAGCTTCCGTATCGTGTACCCACAGGCGTCCTCCCCATTCCCTCTCTCCTTCCTGCTCTCTCCAGCCTGCCTGGCTATCTCTGTCAAAAGTTCTCCCCACCCTTTCCTCTCGGGCTGTCTCCCTTCTTTCCTCTTCTATCCATCATTCTTCATAGACAATTCCAGCCAGGAGAGGGCTTAAAGGAGCTACCTAGCAGGTTTCCATACCCACCTTGCAAAAGCTGCCTGATGGGGCATCTCACATCTGTGCCTCTCGGGTCCAGGAGCCAGAGAATGGTCACCATGATAGGGGTGGGTGATTTGTAGGCTGGCTGCTGGTGCAGGGAGGCAGGAGCCCTGAGGGTCCGGATCACTGGCCTCCCTTCTCCTCCCTCTCCCACAACCTGGCTCACTCTACCACTCTGACCTTGACCTCTGTCTTCAGAATTCTTTGCTGTCTGCCCTCCCAGCTCCAACACCCACTGACCTTGGCCTCACCTGCGACTCCTCTGGCTTCACACGCAGCAATCCATTTCTGCTGCTGGGCCCCACCCTGTGTCACCTTTGTCACTCTGTGGCCTATGAGGTGGCTTTGAGTTGAGGTTCCTTTCTGTCACTAGCTGGCTGGGTGATCTTGGAGCCAGTCTGAATAGTTTCATCTATAAAACAAGGAGGCTTCTACTTGGCCACTATAGCCTTTCCAGAGTCAGGGAGAACACACTGACTATAAGGGCTCCCGGGCCTTTGGCTAGTCTTGCAGTGGCTTTCTGGGTTGCCAGCAAGGACAAAGGAGGCCACAGCCAGGTAGGATGGGAATTAGCAGGTGAGAGGAGAGGCTGGGGAGAGGTGAGAGCTCTCTGCTGGGTACTGTGTGCTGGGGGTGGGGCTCACTCCTGGGGTTCACCGTTTCTCACAAGTGCACTGGGAAGCTGGATGTACTTACTTTGGGGGCTGATATGCAGGAAGACACGGGAACCGTGCATAGCTTCCCCCAGGCGACCTGAGTAATGACAAGTTTGGAAAAGGCTTGGGTGGGTAGGGGACATCCTCAGGCCGATCACTTCTCACATGTGACCCAGTGGTGACAGGAAATATGACACAGTCCCCAGGAGCCATGAGTAGAAATGCTTCTTGTAATAACAGCTCTGTAGGCTGGAATTGGCTGAGTGAGGTGAGGTGGACAGGTGGCCCAGCCCTGGGGGAGGGGAGGTAGGAGCTCTTTGGTAAGGGAGGCGACTATGAATGTGTAGTCGGCAGGAAGGGCATGGGGATACTACCCCATCTCCTTAAGCCAAGCACAGGCTCCCTAAGCCAAACCCAGGGAGCTGCCAGAGATCAGAGATGCTGCAGGTCTGGGGACTGACAATGAGAACTTTCTCCTGTCTATGGAGGGGACAGTCCAGCCTGGCCTGCCTCCCAGTAAGGGTGTGGTAGACCATGTGACCCTGCTGGGAAGTCTCAGGATAAGAGTGAGCCCAGCCTATATGTCATACGTGAATAGTGGAGGCTCTACAAACC
This sequence comes from Zapus hudsonius, assembly GCA_004024765.1. Taxonomy (NCBI): domain Eukaryota; kingdom Metazoa; phylum Chordata; class Mammalia; order Rodentia; family Dipodidae; genus Zapus; species Zapus hudsonius. The sequence continues at coordinate 28,098 of PVHP010005587.1, forward strand.
CTTTGCTTTTGGATGGTGGCAGGATGTTGAGAGCTGCTGTCTCTTTCTGTCCTTCAGTGGCCAGGGAGAGTCCCCCCAGTAACTGTCTCAGAAGAGCAAACTCCTCATACTGCCCCCTGCACTCCAAATGGGACAGCCAGCGGACAGCCTGAGTGCAGGCTCTCTCTGGAATGTCTTGCCTGCCCCCTAGTGAACCTCTGAAGACTTTCAGGCTCATGGACTAGATTGATCCAACCTGTCCTCAGCCTGATGGGGAGACTGGCACTTTGAGGAGAGACTAGTTGGAGGGAGTTCAGGAAGAGGGACTTGCTGGCCAGGCATGCCCTGGGGACCTTGGCTTCTCTTCTGTGGGCATCCCCACCTCACCCCACCCAGGGCTATGAGGCTGACCCTAGTGCAAGCAGCAGGGACTCAATGTGTGGAGCCCTGCCCTGGGGCACTTTACCTCCTCATCCTCATCACAGGGAAAGCTAGGGAGGGGCATCTTCCTAGCGGAACTTACACTCAGTGGGCCGCCTTTGGAGCCAGGGTTCTTTCCAAATCCCCAGATTGTTTCTGTGTCTGAAAAGGAATTTCTGAGCAGTGGGGGCAGCTCTGTAATGACTGGCTAGTTGACTATTCCTTTAAGTTGCCCAGGCACCAGATCCAACGGAGGAGCCAGCAACACCCCAAGAGATCTCACACAGACAAGACATGTATGTGGCATGTAGAGACATATATGCTGGGGGTCACACAGATCCAAGCTGCCAGCGCATCTAGAACCTTGGGTCCTAAACAGACACTCGTACAAGTACACACACCACTGAAGCCACACAGGCAGACGGCAAGGCACACACACACACACACACACACACACACAGAATTGCAAACAAGTGCTTGCATGACGTACAGTGACAGCCACACACCCACAGGCACAGGGTTACGTCACCTGTCTGCTAGGAGTCCTTTGAGTGTTCATGCCCATATCAGTGTCCTCCAAGCCGCAAGGTTCTGGTCACACACCCAGGTACACTGGAAGTCTTTCTGTCCCAGCCCCAGCTCATGTGGCTTCAGCCCCCACCCCCTCGGGATGGGAAGGTGCCTGGTCTCTGTGAGGGACTGAAGCCCAGAGATGCCTTGTGATGGCCCAAGCTGAAGTCCAGAGGAAGGCTGGTTTACTGGTGTCTGTCCACCATGTGTAGCCCCTACTCATAGAGACTCATGAGTACACACAACCTCACATCGGGAGGGGCCCCGTGATCCCCTAAACTAAATGCTACAACAGATAAAGACTAGATGAAGGCCTCGAGATAAAGTCCACAGGTTTAAGGTAGGCCATACAGAATCCGCAGATGAAGCTGGGTCTCCGCACAAGCTGGGACCACGTGCTGCAGACGCACATGCCAGGGCTCCCCTACTCAACATGGGCAGGTGGTAGGGCATAAAAAGATAAGGCATAAAGTTATGCAGGTAGGGCCATGTGGTGGGAACCCGGCTGAAGCAATCCCAGGCAGAATCTTCTCAGCAACTCCCTAGGTCAAATTCTCAGTGTAACCCCCACCCCACTCTGAAGGGGTCTTTTGACAAAGGAGAGTTTGCTTAAGGCTTAACCTGAGCCCTCCATCTCTGGACCCCAGGCCTTTCCCTTAGTCGGGAAATGAATTCCATGTGCACCCCATCTTGCCAGCTCTGAAGTCACCCATGGGGATTTGGGGCATACTCTTTGATGTAGAAGCAACTTAATGAATTGAATCACGTGCTCTCTCTCTCTCTCTCTCTCTCTCTCTCTCTCTCTCTCTCTCTCTCTTTGATCTTCTATAAGTTAGAAGTATCACTTCCACTGCTGGACTCCCAGAATAGTGCTCACAGATGTGGAGGGTGGGGGCTGGCTGGGGGAGAGGCCAGGGAGGAGGCAGGACTCTGGGCATTTCCTGAGAGCCATGCTCTACACTGGGACCTTTAGACCATCTTAGAGACAACACCCAGCGAGCCTGAGGAACCTGCAACTGTGTGTGCTTGTGTGTGTCACGTGTGTGGAGATCATGTGGATGTGGGTACATGTGGAGGCCATAGGTTGACACTGGGTATCTTTCTCAACTGCTCCCCACTTTATTTATTGAGACAGACTCTCACTGGACCCAGAGCTCGCTGACTGGGCTAGGCTAGCTATCCAGCTTGTCGCAGGGACCCCCTGTCTTTACCTTCCCCACACTGGGGTTACACGTGGGCTGCCACACCTGCCTGGCATTTACGTGGGTTTTGGAGATCCAAATTTTGGTTCTCATGCTGGTGAGGCAAGCACTTTGCCAACTGACTTATGTCCCCAGCCCCTCCCCCTGGCTCCTGCTTTTGTTCTTGGCACCTGGGCCACGTGGGACAATGGTCTTGTTCACTCCACTCTCAGTCCCTTGTCTGTGGGGTAGGAAGTATCTTCCACAGGAATCATGAGCTCTGAAACAACTTTCTGCATCAAAATAGCTTATCCAGCATGAAGCAAAGCCCAGGAAAGGGAGTATTTCTAGTTTTATTATTTTCATGTTAAGAGGTAAGGCTACCCTTGGGAGTCACACAGGAAGGCACCAGGTAATGTCACCCATGGGCTCTTGCTAAGGCGCACAGGTCAGGCCTCTGGGGAGCTCAGGGGCAGGAAGTGTCTGGGAAACAGCATCTCAGCTGCGGCCCCTGCCCTGTTGGCCTCTTCTCAGGGTTCAGCCTGGACCATTCCTGGACTCACTGGCCCAGCTGAGGCCTGGCGGGCTTTGGCAAAGGCCATCCTGATTTCTTGGTTGACCAGGTCCTGCCAGGGTTCTCTGAGGAAAAAAGAGACAGGAGAATCATAAGGGACTTTCCAGGATAACAGATGTGGCCATCTGGGGCTCATCCAGAGCTGACGGCTGCTCCTCACTGCTCCATGTCTCCTGATGCCTTGGGCACTCAGACTGTAGGAACCAGATGCCCAGACAGGTGGTACATCCCCAAGGCCACATGGTGGCTCTCTCACTGACCCATGTGGCTTCAAGTTTAGTGGCCCCTCAGGAGGTGAGGAACTGGCTCCAGCCAGTTGCAATGTGGCTTGGGAGGCTGGGAGGCCCTGGGACAAGGGATCTCCCTAACTCTTTGAATTTCTCATGTCTTGCCCACTAAGCATTCAGACCTAGGTGCTGTCTTAATCCAGAGAATGAATCAGGGTTCTGAGTGACAGCCAGGGCTCCACAGCCTCCTGCAGAGACCATTTTATTATGTCAGCACTGAGGAACAAACATGGGCTGCACCATGCTAGGTAAGCACCCTGCCAACTGAGCCATACCCCCAGCTTGGGTTGTAAGGGCCGAGGGGAGAGAAGAGGAACTGTGGAGTCTGTGTGTGCATCTCCCTGGCACATGACACAAGTTCGTCTCTGGGCTCTGCTACCTGAGCAGGTGGTACATCAAGAGGGAGTTAAGGAGCAGCTTCTGATCTCCTCCACCTAACCCCTGATGGATACAGTGTGTGTCTGTATCTTTATTTATGTATGTGCATGTCTGTGCGCACACACAGCCCCAGGCAGCTCCCATGCAGGCTCTGAATCCAGATTCTCCCCTGCCTGGGGTCTAGGAGGCTCTAGGTCAGGAGATGTTTCCTGCAACTAATTTCTGCTTTGTTCCCTCCCTAAGCGAGAAGACAAAAATGTTTCTGGCACTTTCTAATGTTTCCATCTGGGAATGGAAAAGTCATCAGCTGAGAAGCTCAGGATGACAAATGTCTACCAAACCTTCAGGCTCCCTGTCCCAGGCCAGGGTGGCCAGGGAAAGGCAGGGCTTCAGGTGGTACAGGAGTGGACAGAGCCAGGCTGATGTCAAGTGCTCACATTCCCAGGGCTGCAACCATCGAAGGGTGGCTGTGTGGGCACATTGGCTCTCAGGATCTCTTGAGGCTGATGCGCAAAGGGCGTCCAACAAATACACCAGCACAGTGCCTCAGCAGCTATAAGTATGGAGACCACCGTGCCATGTAGGCCGGAGGGTGATAGCATTTGAGCTGAGACCTGCGTGACAGGAAAGGACAAGGTGCTGGGGATGGGCTCGGTGGTAGAGTGCTTGCAGGGGCAGGCTGGGTTCTGGTCCAGCACTCACTGCAAAATAAATAAATAATGCTCAGTAACAGAAGATTCAGGAGGAACCAGGCCTCCTCGGTCATAGTGACAGCAAGAGTAAGGCCCTGGGGAGAAGAAACAAAACACTTTAGGAAGCAGTCCAGGGGCTCATGAGCAGTAGGAGCAAACCATAGCCAGACACCGTGCAGGGGAGTCTGGGTGTGAGAGAGCGTTCATGAGAACAGTGTTTCCATTGCTGTGTGCAGAGTGGAGATGGAGGGAGAGCCCAGTGGGTGAGGGCATCCCTGTAGTGGGTCAGGTGAGAGCAGATGGTGGCTCAGGCTGGGCTGGGTAGAGATTTGGAGGTGAAAAAGCCAGCCAGAGGGGGCTGCAGGGTACGTGCGTGCACGTGTGCATGTGTGCAGTGGGGAAGGCTGAGAGGCTGCAGGATGAAATGGGGGAGAAGACAGGTGGAAAGTGCAGGACAGGGTCTGGCTTCAGACTGAGGACAGAGAGGACTGGGGGCCAGGTGTCAAGGGCAGGTGACTTTTGAGGTCTGCAGTTCCGTGGAGCTTCAGTGTGAGCTGCAGAGAGGACTGCACAGCCAGGGTTCCCAGCAGGGGTGGCTTTGAAGGACAGGCCATGAGCCTGCAGAGCCCTAACACTGGGTGGGAGAAAAGAAGGCAGGATCTGGGAGTGGGAACCAAGGAGGGCTGACAGGGCAGGAGGCAGAGCCAGAAGCTTCTAGAAGGGGAGAACAGCCAAGAAGCTAAAGCCATCCACTGGGGCGTCAGTGACAAAATGGGGGTCACAGGCCTTCTGGGTGGGTGGGCTGGAAGTCAGACTTGAGGGAGGAGGAAGTGAAGTCAGTGCAGTAGACAGTGACCTTCTGAGAAGGTGACCCTGGGGCTGGTGCTGGGGGAGATGAGGCCAGAGGCCTGGTCCTTAGAACACAGGAGAGGCCTAGGGGTGGTGGTGGCAGGGAGGGGACATGGTTCGGTCATAGCAGGGCTAGGCTGTCTGTCCACTGACTGCAGACTTGTGTCCCCACACCGTACAGCAGGTCTTAGCAGCTGCCCATCAACGGGGGAGGGCCTAGCTGGGTGGAGGTCTTGCCACTCCCATAGTTGACCTTCGATATGTCTGCCATCCACTCTCCCTCCATGGACCTCAGGACCTGCCCTGTGGGGCAAGAGCCAGATGGGCTTTTGGAGATGGACAGGGCAACACCTGCCTTAAGCACCTCTCTGCCCCTGTACCTGTATGTCCCAGGGCCATGACCTTCACAGCAGGAGTAGGACAAAGATGGCCACCATGACCAGCTTCCCACTCATGGCCCCCCTCCATGTTAGTCCTATGCTGGGATGTTCAGTATGGGGGGGCATCTTTGACCTTGGCCTTTCTTCATGAGGCCCATATGTCTCCAACATTTCTTGTCTTTGAGAGATTGGAAGGGGTAGCCTTGGGTGAGGGCCATCCCTGAAGACAGAGGAGCCAGCAGGAAGTTATGATGCAGAAAGAATTCTGGGACAGGCCTGGAGTATAGGCCAAGCTAGGCTGCAAGCATGCTATGGGACCCTGCAGGGCCCCTGCCTGGCCTCCACTGGCAAAACAAGCTTTTTGGTCTTGTGGTCCTGGGCACTTCTTGGGATACTGGCAATACCTATTCTGGCCCCCCTCTCCTGTGGAGGCTTCCCTTGAGTCCCCTGAGGTCAGAGCAGTGAGAAAGAGCACCTCAGACCCACTTCTGGTGACAAAGATACAACTGGTCGCTCAGAATGGAAAGTCCCTTGGTGCTGAGGAAGATGCTATGCCAAGTGCAGTGCTTAGACAACATGGCCAGCACTCGGGCCAGCCAGGTGAATTCCCTTGGGGTCCCAAACGCACCCCAAACAACCTGGCAGGAACCCCACTACAGGGCTGAAGTGGCTGTCACCCAGCAGTGGAAAGATGGTCTTTACTGAGCACTGGACTAGTTTTGTACTTTCTAAGTCTTCCATTCGAGGCAGGTCGTGCTTTGATGGAAAGATAACAACAGTCCACCCTAAAGCAGAAGCGATGACTTCGGGGGTCCCTCTTACTCACCCCGGCTTGATGGGCAGAGGCGTAGGGAGGGGTCTACAGAAGCCAGCCTTCCCTGTCAGCCAGTAGGTTTCCTCCACACCCTTCCCCTAGAACAGAGAGAGGAAGACAGTGAGAAGTCAGCCCTGGCACGCCTCCCAGGTAAAGAGAGTGAGAGCTACCCCTCAGTTCTGAGAGCAGCCGGGGTCTAAGCCTGGCTCTGCCACTTCACCTTTCTGCTCCTCCTAAAGTCAGTGTGAGGATTAAACAAGGTAATGCTTGTCAGTGAAAGAATGAAGGAGGCTGATCTGGAATGCTAAGACTGAGGTGCACACCGTCTGTGGTTCTCTCTGGCCTTCCCTGAGGAAGACTTGGGGCCATCACTACCTGGAGGTTAGGTGGGAGAGAATGGAAGGGCAGTGAGGTCCCATGCTGCCTTCACCCCCTATGTGTCCTTGTGCCATCAAGGTCCTCTGCTTCTCAGGATGCTTCGTGTCATGCCCACAAGCCTGCCCAGCTCAACCCCAGCTGGTCCTCCCACAACCCCAACCATCCTGAGCCCAGGGTATCACAGGCAGACATTGGACCTTGCTGGTTGCCCCCTCCAGGCTGTGCCTCCACAATGTATAGAAGTAAGTCTCCCATCTATGTCACACCCTCCAGGGTGCAGGGAACACTGCAGAAATGGTGGAGAGAACATAAGCACCCATGGGTGGGGAGGAGTGTTTTGGAAAGCTGTCCTCTGGACACGAAGTGGTCATTACACTCATGACCTCACATGGCTGTCATTACCTGCACAATCTTGGGCCGTCCTACATATTGTCATGATGTGTGCAGGTAACAGTCTAAAACACCAAAATAGAAGAGGGACCACTGGGAAAGAAGGGGCTGAGTGGAAGGGGACAGGGGACGAAAGAAAGTAGTGGGAAGGGATTATGATCAAAATACATTAGGAAGGGGCTGGAGAGATGCTCAGTGGTTAAAGGTGTTTGCTTGCCAAGTCTGTCAACCTGGGTTCAATTTCCCAACCACCCACGTAAAGCCAGACCCTCATAGTGGGCCATGCATCTGGCATTTGCAGTGGCAAGAGATGCTGGCGTGCCCATGAACTTGCAAAAAAATTAAAGATATGTTACGTATATGTATGAAAAAGTCAATCAAAAATATTTTAAACTCTGATTAAAAAAAAAAAAAGGAATCTCCAGGGAGAGCCTTATTCTGCTAGCCAGCCACAGCCCTGGGCCTGGGTCTTTAAATCAGTCTACTCCTGTCTTCTGCTCCCCCTGGTCCTGAAGAACTGAGGGCAGTGGGGCAGGACCCAGTGGGGAGAAAGGAAGGAAAGCCATTGTCTTCCTGGAGCACTAACATAACAAAGAATGCAGCCTTGGAGGAACCCATAGGCATGTCCACTCAATATGACACTGTAGCGGTGGAGAGCTGTTCGTGGGGCTGGTGGGTGCACAGAGAAGGCAAGAGAGCCACTGTTGGGGGAGATGAGGAGACAGGAGAGGTATTCCTGGGCCAGGATAGGTTTTGGTGGGAGGTGATGCCAGGGTTCTGTAGGGTTGATAGGAGCCCACTAGTGCTCTGGAGCCATCGGATCAAGGGATCAAGTTGTGAGCTGTTACTTTGTCTAATTGAGTTTCTTCACTGATAAAATGTGGACAAGATATCTTGTTCTTGTCCTTTCATGACTACTCGAGTGTTGTGTGCCAGCGTACTACACAGGACACCGGTGGACCAAAGAACCAATGGCTCCCAGAAAGAAATGTTTCCAAATTCCAAATTCAGAGAGCAGAGAGGGCATGTGGAGGTGATCACCTACACCCCTAAGTCCACCTGGCCACTCCAGTCAGCTGAGAACTCCTGCCGCCCCAAAACTGGTCCCCCGAGGTCAGAGTGCCCCTCACCTTCAGCTCAGTCTGGCCTCTGACATCAATTCTGTAGCCTTGGTCGAGGCTGAGCAGGGCTTGGACGGTGCTTCTGCTGACATGGATCCTGTAGGCTGAGAAGGAAGGGAAAGAGCAAGCCACTGACAGTGGTGGCTTACCTCGTTTGGGTGACATTGTTAAGAGTGTGCAGTGGCTCCAGTTCCAACCAGCTACACACAAAATTAGGATTGTCCCCTAGAGTGTTGGCCTCTAGAAGAGACCCCAAGGAAAATCCAATTATGTAAATTAAGCTAAAGTCAGAGCCCCCAGGAATACAATTTTTGTATTGTATTGTAGGGAAGTATACGGAGGCCCAGGAGGCTCAGCCCAACAAGACAAGTATGCAGGGTTATCACACCCAGCACATTCGGGATTTCACCGCCCAGGCAACCAGAGGGCAACTTCCCTGTTCTCAACAAGCCATCCAGGAGGTTCCTCCTCCAGTGAGGGACCTGAAATAAATGTTGGGGATGTCTACCTAGCACAAGGAGAAAAGCCTACACAGTAAGGGGTCACCTCCTCGCCCAGGAGGAAACCAAGGCCTGCAGACAGCGCTGGCCCAGGGACCCTAAGAAAGCAGATGCAGGGGCTGGTGAGGACCCCGTTTTCCTGCCGCTCAAATCATTGTTTTCTCTGCCAACTCCCTTAGGAGGTCATCCCAGACACTCTGTGGAAAGTGAAGAACACAAGCATCTCCGTTTGCTTTGCTGTCGCCTGGGGTGTGCTGCCATCAGGTGGTGACGTGGTGACTAGGCACCGTCTCTATGCGCTCCGTTTGAGGCTTGCTGGCACAGTGAGGAGATACTCACGCAGCCCTGTGGACTCCATCCGGGAGGCAGTGTTGACAGTGTCCCCGAAGAGGCAGTACCGAGGCATGGTGAGTCCCACGACCCCTGCCACACAGGGCCCTGGAACCCAAATGTGCCTGATGAGCACCAGCAGGTCCCGGATGTCCAGCGATGATCTCCCACCCCACCTCGACTCCCTGGGCCGAGGATCAGCATCGGTGCTGGGGACCCCCAGCCCTGGGGTAGATGTGTAAGTGCACTAGGGTGTCAGCCCACAGCAGGGCCACCAGACAGGCTTAGGGACTTCTGGAGGAGGCGATGCCTGAGCTGTGTCTTGAAAGATGAGGTGGGGGAGCAGCAGGCACAATGACAGGGGCCTATGGAACTGCAGCCGTGGGGGCGGGGTTGGGGAAGGCTAGAAAGATTGGGGGAACCTGAGGCTATGGGGTATAGGGACTATGGACTTGAACCCTCAAGAGGAAGCCCTGAAAAGAGAGGGACAGGGTGTGTATATTAGAGGCTCTACAGTCTCCCTCAGAGTCAGTTCAACAGACTTAGAGTTGCTTGCATAATCATGGTAGACTTCTGCCTCTTCCATCAGACTATCACTTCCCCACATGGAATCAGATGCCTTTGACCTGACACTGAGGCCAAGAGGGCCCGAACCAAACAAAATCTGAGAATCTGAATGGCCTGGAGCGGTGATGGAGAGCACAAGATAAGGAAAGGAAAGGAGAAGGCTTTTCTGACTGAGTTTTAGGATGCAGCTCCTGGGATGACCAGGGAGGGTCACCTGAGTGCAGGCCAGCCCTGACCAGGATGGGCACGTCAGGCGCATGCCTCATCCTGAAGTCACCGGCGGAGCTAAGGATGTCCAGGGCCATGTTGGCGATCTCAGCCGCGTGCCTGCTCCCATTGCGCTGAGGCAGGCCGGATGCCACCATGTAGGCGTCCCCAATGGTCTCCACCTGCAAGACACAAGTGACCTGTGTTACCTTGGACTCTGTGAGCCTCAGCCACACGTCATCACTTTGTACCCATCGGAGGTATAATGCTGAGCACGTGGTGTCAGGGGCAAATCCCGAGCATCCCCAAGTCAGACACACTTGTCCTACCTTTCCCCAAATGACCTTCCCAACAAACCCTCTAGGGTCCCTAGCATGCTGGCCCTCACAGAGGAAGCACACCCAGGTGTCTGGCAGTGAGTTCCCTGGCTTCTTGTCCATACATGCACCTACTTCAGATGGGACGACACAGCCAGAGGAGAGGCGACAACAGGGCTCTACACTACCAAGCACATGTACGAAGCCTACTTCTGCCACCTACTTGCTGTGCAGCCTCAAGGGAGGCTCTTTCCCTCTCTGAGCCTGTGCCTCGGCTGTATGCAGGGATCATCCATCCTGCTCAGGGCACTCACAGGGCTAAAGAAGGCACAGGCCAAGTTCACCCTCTAGAGGAGCACCTCACCCCTCCTAGGCTTCAGCAGAGGACTGGGATAGGAGCTGACCTCAGTCATTATGTTGGTGACTGAATGAGTGATAGCATTTTTTTCTCATACATTTGTTTGTTTTGAGATAGGATCTGATGATATATGTCAGGCTGGTCTGGAACTCACTATGTAGCCAAGGATGACCTCCTGCCTCCATGCCCCATGTACTGGGATTATAGTGCCACCATCCTAGGCTAAGGATCTGGGCCAACCTCTGGCACCTCCTGGTTGCCCACGTCCCATCCTAGCCCTTGGGCCCCAGAGCTCTACTTTGAGTGCTGTGTTCATCAAAGCACTCACTCAGCGATGCTGATGCTGAGAGAAAGGAATCCCAGACCCCCACAGATGCAGGAAATAGTTGCCTGGCTGCCTCCCAGCCCAGAACAGATCCTGATGGAGATGGAGGGGAAGCCAAGGGGGCAGGCAGGAGTGATGAGAGGCGCGTCACACATCACAGGGCTCCAGCCCTCTCAGTTCCCCACATCTGGAAGGGTGTATGGGTCTTGTTGGATCTCATCGCCCTTTGCCAGGAAGACGCAGGCCTCTTGGCCAGAGTTCAGAGCAGAGCAGCAAAGTGATTCACAAATGGGAGGCACACGTGTGAGGGAAGATTAGCAGATGAGGGTGCAGGCCAGGGGTGAGTCAGGGCAGATCAAAGTGTTGGGAATCAGGGAGACACCCATGGGGCCCTGGGTGAGGGGTCGGGGAGGAAGCCAGCCTGTTAGATAGCACTTGGTACTGTTGAGTCTTCAGGGAGATCAAGAGAGCATCTGCGGCCTGAGATGTCAGTGGCAGAGCTCTGTGGGCGTCGATGCTGGAAACAGACACAGGCTCCTGTCCTGACTCTACTTGTGCTGTGTGACCCCAGGCAGGCCTCTTTCCTCTCTGGGCCTCAGGGTGGAACCACAAAGTTTTGTTCAGGGGAAGGACTGCAGTTCCTAACTGTGTTTGGGAGGCAAGAGAGCAAACCAGGGACCAGACCAGAGGCCAGAGAGATGGCTATGGCTACGGGGGGGGAGGGTTCCAGGACTTGGGTGGAGCATGAGAAAAGCGTGAGGGACAAAGCATGAAGGAGAATGTGGAAGTCAGCAGTGGAAAGAGATGTGTCTGGAGAGGAGATGAAGAGAGCGCAGGAGGCTGGAAGGCCACTAGGAATATGCAACTTTATCCAAGGAAGCCTAAATCATGAGGACAGTAAGCCTCCTGCCGAGGAGCCTTGGGTCCCAACACCCAAGTTCAAACCTCCTCCCCTCTATCGCCTCATTTCCTCATCTGTAAATTAGGGGTGCCAGCACCATCCTCATAAATCGTCATGTGCATGGTCATACAAGTCAGTACATACAATGCACTTAATGCCAGCATGCAGTATACAGTAGGCACTCTGTAAGCACTGGGATACTATAAATGATGCAAGCCACAGCCTGCTGGGTGCCTCAACCTTAGCTCAGTCCTCTGACTCCCCTTCTCAGGCATCTTTTCCAGCTGGTGACTCCCAGGCCCTTGCATCCTTGCCTGTCCTTTGGAAGGCTTTGCCAGACGGGGTTGCTAGGTCACAAACAGGGTACAACAAATAGGGCCTGAGTGGGGGTGATGCCTGGGACCCCTTCTCTACCCTATCACCTAAAGCTGGCCCAGGTCATCAGTTCCAGGGCCAGGATAAAAGGCAAGGTAGGGGTCAAGGTCCCCACAATATAATGGAGCACTTACTCTCCCAATCTCAGCTGACCAGCACTTATACATCATTGGTGACCTGTGAGGATGGGGACTCTAATCCACAGGTAGGAAACGGGACCTGAGAGGAGAAGGCATTTGGCCAAAGCCACACAAAAGTTGGTGGCCAGGCTGGAACTCAAAGCCAGCAACAAGGGGAATGCAGAACTGGATCTTAGAGGTTCTGATGTCTTTGCTGAGGCCCCTGCTGTCTTCTTCCCAACCCTATGGTCACTGCTGCCCCTTGTCATGTCCAGATGAGGTGATCCACTCAGCATTTCTCACGGCCCTTCTAAGCCTTGGGCCCTGGCTCCCTGTACCCCACTGCTTGCTGGAACCACCTTGCCCAGGCTGGACAAGCCTGGAAGGTAGCTTTTCTTCCAGAAAGCATCCCCTGCTCTCCAGGCATCCACCCGTCACCTTCTCAGTCACCCCAGTTGTTACTGTCATGGGGCCTTGTCATCATCTTCTACCTACAGGACTGAGAGCTACTACAGGGTGGAGACCAGAGCGGATTTTTTTTTGCACCCATAATCAGGCACAAAAGGGGCTCCCCATGAAAATGTTAAAGGGATGGGCAGACAGGCAACAGACTAGTAAACACTGTGAACAAACAAACATAAAATGATAAACTCTCCATCCTCTCTGGATCCACAGACTGACCCTGCAGTGTGGCTATCAGGACTGCATCCAGAGCTGGTGTTTCTTTCCCACCTCTTCAAGCTGGGAGGTCTTCTACTTTGACCAATAGAATTGATTAGGAAAAGCAGGGTGCCTGCTCCGTCCCATGCTAGAGCTCAAGAGGGTAGGATGCCTCTGCCTTCTCTTTCAGATCCTGGCCACATCGTTTGAACAATCTCAAGATGGACTGTGGACAGAGCTTAGTTTCCCCAGCCAAGGATCCCACAAGATAGAGAACTTAGCTAAGGTTAGAGAGCTGAAACCTTATCCCCAGCTAATCACACACGTATGGGAGAGTCCAAGGGAAGCTTCCAGATGACTTTTAGGGTTATGATAAATGCTGATTGTTTTATATTATTAGGATTATTGGCTACACAGAATAGCCAGACATCCGTATGTGGACGGAACGCCAGCCTCCTGCTGTCCTCACCTTGTACACATCATGGCTACTCAGAACTGCATCGAACAGTGTGTAGAGGTCGTTGAGCAAACCCACAACCTCGATGGGCTCACTCAGGGCCGAGATGGTGGTGAAGCCCACAATGTCACTGAAGTAGATGGTAACCTGGTCAAAGTACTCTGGCTCCACGGTTGCGCCTATTTTCAGAGCAGCAGCCACAGACCTGAAGGGATGGGAGGAACCAGAATCACAAGGTGAGAACCCCCTTTTTTAATAGCATGGAGGTCGGGAGAGGCTAGGGAGGAGATTCTGGGTCAAGCATGAGGGGGTCTGGTGTACTGGCTGTCCTGGAACAGGACCTATCCTAGCTTCCTCTGAAGTGAGGTGGGAGCATTGTGTCCTCTCCTTGACAGAAGGAGCTCAACACTTGAGTGCCCAGCACAGTGCCAGGCACATGTTGAGCCCAGACCTATAAAAATACACTGGATAGGGGCTGGAGAGATGGCTCAGAGGTTAAGGCACTTGCGTGCAAGACCTAATGACCCAGGTTCGATTCCCCAGTACCCACGTAAAGCCAGATGCAAAATGTCACATGCATCAGGAGTTTGTTTGCAGCAGCTAGGGATCTTGTACACCCATTCTCATTCTCTGTCTCTCTATCTGCTTGCAAATAAATAAATAAAAATTTAGGACTAGGTAGATGGCTCAGCGATTAATGCATTTGCCTGCAAAGCAGAAAGACCTGGGTTTGATTCCCCAGTACCCACTAAAAGCCAGATGCACAAAGTGGGGCATGTGTCTGGAGTTCCTTTGCAGCAACTGGAGGCCTTGGAGTACCCATTCTCTCTGTCTCTCTTCTATCTTTCCCTGCTTGCAAATCAATAAACAAACAATATTTTAATTTATTTTATTCATTTTCAAACAGAGAGAGAGAGAGAGAGAGAGAGAGAGAGAGAGAGAGAGAGAGAGAACACCAGGGCCACCATCTTGTGCGTCTGGCTTATGTGGGTACTGGGAATTGAACCTAGGGCTTTAGGCACTGGAGGCAAGTGCCTTAACCACTGAGCAATCTCTCCAGCCCCCCCAAAATATCTATTTATTTATTTGCAAGTGGAGAGATGTAGACAAAGAGAGGGAAGAGAGAGAGAGAGAGAGAGAGAGAGAGAGAGAGAGAGAGAGAGAGAGAAATAGGTACACCAGGGCCTCCAACCTCTGCAAATGAGTCCCAGATTCATGTGCCACATTGTGCATCTAGCTTTACATGAGTACTGGGGAATCGAACCTGGGTCATTAGGTTTTACAAGCAAGTGCCTGAGCTGCTGAGCCATCTCTCCAGCCCAATAAACAATATTCTAAAAATAAAATAATTAAAAAAAATAATACATTAGATAGGGAGCTGGGGCGATACCCCAGTAGGTGAAGTGCTTGCCAGACAAGCACAAGGACCTGAGTTCAGATCCCCAGCACCCACTTAAAAGCCAGCTGAGGTGGCACATGCCTGTAATCCCAGTGTTGGGAAGGCAGAGACAGGCCAATCCCCAGGGTAGGGTGACCAGCTGGACTAGCCGAATCAGTGAGCTGTGTTTCACAAGAGATCCTGCCTCAAGAGAATAAGGTGGAGAGACCTGACATTAACTTCTGGCCCTGCCCCCACATGCCCACAAACACACATACTAGACTCACGAATACTACACACAGGTATACACAAATACATGGAATGACTGAACAAGTTCATGGAGCCTCCATTCCAGAGCCCAGAGGGAAGCAGAGACCAGCCACTCACGAAGGGAGCATTTGGGAAAGCAGCCTTTCGGTCTTCCGCCTCTCCAGTTCCAGCTCTTCGGTGCGCTCCTGCACCAGGTCCTCCAGGCTCTGCGAGTACTTCTCCAGCATCCGCAGCATGGAGTCAGCCACGCTGGTCTTCTTGCCCCCATTCAAGCTCTTGAACTAGGGATGGAACAAGCTCTCATGGCGGTCATTCCTGCAGACCAGGGCATCCTGCCTGTGGCCTGGGATCCTGAGAGTGAGCCAGGCAGAGGCTAGCTAAGGAGGAGACACCAGCTCTAACAGGGGAAGGCACAGATTGAAGGGAGGAAATTTCTGAGTGAGGTGGATAGGCCGGAATAGGAGCCTTTGCAAAAGAGCATGCCCCCAACCCAACATTATCACCCAAAACACACGATCCTATTACGTGGGGCCCCACAGCAGCCCGTGGGCTGTGCACTCTGCTCTTCTCAGACATGTTGATGGAATAACTTGCTTGTCAAGGGACATACAGTGATAGAATTGAGTTTCAAAATAAAGGGTCTTTTTTTTTTGTATTTTTTTATCATGACCACTCCATTAAGTTATTTTATCACTTAGATTTTTTTGTGTGTGTTCCCCTTGTATTGCCCACGAACACAATCATAGCATCTGTGATTGGCAATCATTTTTCTTTAACTGTCTACATGGCGTTTCGAAGCTCCAGAGAGACTGCACGGAGCTTGCATGGATGAGGGTGAGCGTGTAAGCACCCTGCTCCTCCAGGGAGCACTGACCTGTGTGTAGATCTGGTCCAGGCTCAGTCTGTCATCCGGAGCTTCCTCCCAGCACTGCTTCATCAGCTGGATGCACTCAGGAGGCCCTTGGTCAGGGGTCACCAGTGGCCGGCACAGGGGAGGGGGAGACGCCACCTTCTGGATGATTTCTGCAACAAGCCCCATGGGTACCCTGGGCCAAGGTGTCCTGAGGGCTTGTGGGAGGGGCCTTGTGGGAGAGGAGTGGGGATCAGGCCCTAAGGATGCTGCTAGCCCCCCTCTTTCACATTCCTAGGTGTGGTTGGCCAGTGGACATAGCCTTGCTATTTTCCTAGCTCTGCCTCAGGGTTAGGGTCTCAGTCAGACTCAGGGCCAGGAGATCTGGGTGTGAATCCGGGGTCTGCCAACACCTCTCCATGGGATGGTGGAGAAGACATAACCTCTTTCACTCTCAGTCCCTCCATCTGCTAAATGGACCCAGTAAACTGTTTTCTTAAGAGGGATGCTGAGGGAGGAGGTGGGCAGGGGTTAGTGCCTGGCACCTGGGACGCTCTCTCCATGGCCACTGCTCTGTCGCCTGCCACAAATACCAATGTGCGTAAAACCCTGACAGCGTGGCTGTCTCCACCACTGTGCCACCAGAGACCAGTGCCCGCTCCACTCGAGTGAAACAAAGCTGGCCTATTCTTACTTATCATCATTTCCCCAGGACATGTCTGCTGGGGATCATGCTGTCCCCACCCCACTAAGGGCAGAGAGCCCTCTTCTCCCTCTGACTCTATTTATCATTTCTCTGTGCATCTGCCTCCCTGCCTAAGAACTGTCTGGAGATGAAGGAGCCCAGAGATCCTCAAGTCTGGGAGGAAAAGGACCCCAAACTCAGGCCAGCAGATCAGCATGGGCTTTAGTCATACGTGCCCACTCTCTGCAGGCAGATCTGCTCTCTGAGCATCAGCTTCCTTGCTTCACGATGGGTAGTAGCTATGATGCCAGATAGCTACTGGGCACAACAGTTACCCCTCTAAAGAGGTGTGTGACCCTGTCAAGGTGTCAGTCCATTCCCATCTCCTGGTCTGCTGCCTTATTGGGGATGGTACAGGAGTCCTTATCTGTGGACGTGTCCATGTGTGTTCTTGTGTGTATGCGTGAGAGAGAGAGTGTGTGAGAGAGAGAGAGGGAGAGAGGGAGAGAGAGAGAAAGAGAGAGGGAATAGTGGCATGTCTGTTATGGGGAAACGAACTGCTCTCTAATTGGACTGAAGGGCCTGTTCCATGGAAGGGAATAGATGCCTGGTACTCAAGACCTAGTCAAAAGCCTATGGCAGGGAGGTCATGAGCCCCAGAGGAGTAATGCCTATTGTTGTCTGGCTAAATATATATATTATGACCACCAAACTGCCATCTGAGCAGTTTTAATGTTTATATCCATATATTAATACTTCTCTCATTTTTGGTTAGTTTCTCTTTTCAGATGGCAGTGACCACAGGGGTCAAAAAAAGTCACCATAGTGCTGAAAAGAAGTGACAGTGGAGTGTTCAGCACTGAGATATCTCTATGACACCCTCCAAGGCTCAGGATCTATTACGGAAGAGGTGGCAGAAAGGTTGTAAGAGTCAAAGGAAGGGTAGGACTGCTTACAACACAAACTTCCAGACACAAAATAGCCTTGATATTCATGACCTCACAGTGCCTGACACTACCTACACAAGACCTTCATAATAGGAGGGAAAGATGATGACATCAATATAGCAGAGAGATTCATTAGAAAGAAGAGGGATTTGATGGAGGGTGGATTTGAGAGGGGTTGAATGGGGGTGGGAGAGGGAATTATCATGGTTTATTGTCTATACTTATGGAAGCTGTCAATGAAAAGTTAAAAGTACTGTAAGACTCAGGAGAGAACCTGCGATACCCCTAGAGTCACTCAGGCAGATACAGAGCAACTCCCACGCACCAGGTCCTCCATCAAGAGCACAAAGCTGTACATAGACTCTTCCAAGCTGGCATCTAGCCTCCATTTTACACACAAGGAAGCTGAGGCTCAGAATAAGAAATTTACTCAACGATATAAGGCTGACCTTTGGCTGAGTCCCCCAAGCTAAGCTCTGAAGCCTCTCCTTGGGCTGGAGAACACACCCAGGAAGCAGCAGGCTTGAACTCAGCCCCATGCAAGGGTGACCCGGGCACAGCATGCAAAGCCTGATGCAGCCTACCGGCAAGGCCTTACCCGGAGACATGGCTTGCAGACCCCATCTTTTCGGTCTTTTTGCTCCCATGGCCAGCAAAAGGTGAACAAATGGCCCAACAAACCTGCTTTCCTGTTCCTCCTCCACCTCATAAACCCAGATGTGGACCGAGCACTGTCATCTGGGCAGAGCTTTGATGGAAAAAGGAAGTGGGACCAGGCCCCCTGAGAGTTAAAAAACTCATCCATCAGGGTGGACTCCGCTCTGCCTCTCCCCTGTCCTGCGGGTATCAGAGGACCTTTGGGACATATTGGAGACATAGCAGGGGGCATAAATGCAGGCGTGGTCTGAGGCCCAGGGATCCCGGGCATAACAGAGAAGGAAGTGGACATTTCTAAAGTCCTGCCCTGCAATTGGGACCACACACGAACACACCAGGAAGGATGGGGCCAGTAGGGTTCCTGTAGGAACCTCACATGGGCAGGTGACCAAGCCTTCCAATACTAAGTGGCCTGGCCATATCAGCCATGGGGCCCGCTGTCTTATTGGATCTCCATTTTAGGATTTTTTTGCATATGTAAATGTATGTTGTAGACAGGTGTGTGTGCATGTCTGTATGTGTGTGGGTGCACTTGTATATATGTAGGTGTGTGCATGCACGTGGAGGCCAGAGGTAGACAATGGGTAGCTTCCTCAATTGCTCTCTCCCTTATTTTTGAGGCAGGGTCTGTCACTGGCTCTAGAGTTCACTGATCCAGCTAGTGTGTCCTGGGGATCTTCCTCTCCAGTGCTGGGATGACAGGCACAAGCCTCCAAGCCCTGCTTGTACAGGGGCGGCAGAGGGCCTCCTGCCTGTGTTGCAAGCATTTTACCAACAAAATCATCTCCCTAGCACCCCCCCCCGGAATTTCCATTTGAAAGATAAGAAAATGGAGACTTGGGTGTGTAGGTGATTTATGTAAAGTTACAAAACCAATAAATGATACAGAACTGAAGTCTGTATAGACAACAAGGTCCTGACTGGGCTGGGAGAGATGTGACTTAGGAAAGAGAGAAGGTGTAGCATTGGGAGAGGAAGGAAGGGAGAAGATTGGACATAGAAATCAATATCATATCAGTTGCCTTTTGGCAGATAGCTAAAGGCTATTTGGCTTAAGTCAAAAAACCCCAATTTTGAGCTGGAGAGATGCCTAAGTGGTTAAGACTCTTGCCTACAAATCCTAAGGACCAGAGTTCAATTCCAGGTCTTGATTTCCTACTGGTCCAGAGCTCTACAACCATGTGGGCTGAGGAGGGGAGAACACCGTACCTTCAGCTGAAAGCCCCAAGGAGCAGTAGGGTGGGCCTCGAGTCAGCACCTCCTGCAGGATGATGCCCAGGCTGAAGACATCCC
>PVHP010005587.1:47406-64788 GCA_004024765.1 Zapus hudsonius
TTTAAAAAAGTATTTTTATTTATTTATTTATTTATTTGAAAGGGGAGAGAGAGGGATGGAAGAAAGGAAGGAGAGAGAGAGGAACACCAAGGACTCCAGCCGCTGAAAATGAATTGCAGACACATGGGCCACTTTGTGCATCTTGCTTTACATGGGGTACTGGAGAATCAAACTCAAGTCATGTTTTGCAGACAAATGCCTTGAATACTGAGCTATCTCTCCAGCCCCAGCCTTATTTTTCAGCGGGGGGGGGGGGAACCCATCAACTCAAAGTCACAGCACAGAAATTGGCGAGAACTAGAGATGTCTCCCCTAACTTCACAAGCACCAAATTTAAACAAATATCATAAACCCTACTAGCAAGCCCCTGCTCCTGAGCTGACCTTCTGGGGCAGGACGGGGTCTGGGAGACCGCTGAGAGTCCAGGAGCTCCGCATAACCATAGTCCGTGACCTTGAGCACAAAGCGTCCATCCACCACACAGTTCCGGGACTTGAGGCGGCCATGAGGGAAATGACGATGGTGCAGATACCGCATGCCCTGGGGTGGACAAATGGGGGTCTGTGATAAAGGAGGGGGCCCATGGAATGCCCAAGGACCCAAAGGCCTTCTGGATTCACCTTCTTTGGCATGCCGGTAGGATTTCTCAGCTACCCAAGCTCAGATGTCCGCATCTCCTGTCTCCCTGCCCTCCCACCACCCTAAGCTCCAGGGGAGGCTCCTCACTCGGATCAGGTCCAGCAGCAGAGAGGCCTTGAAGGTCCAGTCTAGTCGTAGGGCCTCACTGCGCAGTAGGTCCTCCAGGCTGCCCCGGGTGCAGTGTTCCAGCACCAGAGCGCTCACCCCAGGGGCCACAAAAAGGCCCAGGCAGGTGGCAATGTTCTCATGACGCATTTCCCGCATCTGCTGAGGCAACCGGCAACTTAGAGGCCCCAGGGGACCTTCAAAGGCTGGACTTGGTATCATCTACATTCAGGCATTCAGCACTTAGCACTCAACACAGGGACGCATCTGAGAAGTAGGATAGATGGATGGATAGGTGAGTGGATTGTTTGGTGGCAGGTGGTTGGGAAAGGAGTGATCTGTGTGGGTGGATGGATAGGAAATGAGTCCATCTAGGGATGAGTGATTGCACAGGTGGGTAGGTGGCTGGTTGGATGGATGCAGTGCTGAGATGGACAGGGATTAGATGAGTGGGTAGGTGGGTGTCTGGTTGGGTAGACACATGGATGGATGAATAAATAGCTGGAAGGGCAGGTGAGTGAATGAATGAGTGAACAAGTGAATGGAAACACTATAAGTGAATGAGCAACCTCCACAGAGTTGGGTCTAAGTCTGTCTCGGTTGGGTGTAAGAGACACCGTTGATCTGAGCACTGTATAGCGTCATACTTTCTCTTCCCTGCAGCCCATGAGGAGGAAGGGTGGGAGCAGAAGGGATCCTGCCAGCATAAACAGAATGCAGCCTTCCCAATGGCTGCTGCCCAGTAAGTTAGAAAGTTGGAACCAACCAGGGAGATGAGAATTCACCAACACAGGACAGACTGAGCTCTTGTCTCCTCACAAAGATAACTCAGAACTCAATTAAATAGAGAGGGGTGCCTGCGTACTCTTTTCCCTCAGAGACATCTGTATGTGTGGAGTTAGGAATGACCTCAAAGCCTTTGACACTCTGGTCATCAAGAGGTGAAGTTGGACCCCTCTCCTTGGGTACGAGGGCTGGTGCTCTGTGACCAATGTAACATAGTGGGAAAGGTTTGTATGTTTCTGCATTCAGTCTTAGGAGATGGCAGCTTCCTCTTCCCATCTCTCTCAATATTCCTACCCTGATTCACCATGCTGGAGAGCTCAGAAAGTACGAGAAAGAAGTCAGGTCCAGATAAGCTTCAGCTGTAACTAACCTGCCTGTAAACGGAACCACCTTAGGCCCTGTAGACTGTAAAGTCAGCAAAGTTTTCTATAAAGGTCCAGATAGTAAATATTTTAGGCTTTATGCATCTTTGCCACAAATACTTCTGCCACTATAGCAGGAAACCAGCCATCGACAATACACAAAGAAAAGAGCATGGCTTTGTTCTAATAAAACTTTATTTATAAAAACAGACAGTAGGCCTGATCTGGTCGACAGGCCATGATTTGCTAACCTCTGACAGCTGTGTACCACTGAATGAGTTCCATCCCTCTTAATGCAGAACAGAGTTGCCCAGCTTAGCCCTGCCAAAATATTTTTAGCCATAAGATTATACGATATAAATGACCATTGTTGTAAGCCACTGCATTTTGGGCTATAACTACAAAACCCCACATAGAATCTTTTATTTTTACACATAGAGGCCAGAAGACAACCTCAGGCTTCCATCTCCATTGTTGTTGCTGTTGTTTTTGAGGCAGGGTCTCACTGTAGCCCAGGCTGACCTGGAACTTACTCTGTAGCTCCTGAGCCAGACTTGAATTTGAGGAGATTCTCCTACCTAAAGGCATGTGCCACCACACCCAGCTTCCACTTTTTTATTTTATTTTATTTTTTTTGGAGATAAGGTCTTAGCTTGGAGCACTAAGATTAGGCTAGACTATCTGGCCAATGAGCCCCAGGGATCCTCCAGCCTTCATCTTTCCAGCACTGGGATTACAACATGCCTGGTATTTTTATGTGGGCTCTGGGGATAGAATTTGGGTATTGCTCTATTGACTCAACCATCTCCTGAGCCCAGACTTTTTCTTTTAAAGAACAGCTACTTAGCCAGGCATAGCAGTTCATGCCTATAAGTCTAGCACCTGGGAGGCTGGGGTAGGAGGATTTCTATGAATTTAAGGTCAGTGTGGGCTACAGAGTGAGTTCCTGGTTGGCACTGGCTAAAGTGAGACCTTGCATGAAGAAAGAAGAGAGAGAGAGAGAGAGAAGAAAGAAAGAAAGAAAAAAGAAACAAAACGAAAAGAAAGCCAGCTGCTACTCAGCTACTCACATTGGCTGGCAAGATGCCCCCTGACAAATGCCTAGCTTTGCCTCCAGTCATTTAATCCTTCTGAACTTCGTTTCAGATAGTGACGATGTTGGAAATAATATTAAAAATTATAACAGTCACAGACTAATGAAATTCCCCATTTCTTAAAGGCATGCATGCTAGGCTGTTCCATACATTCCCTGCAATCCTTACAACTCCCACGGACTGGGGAGCATTGGCTCCACCTTAAGGGAAGCCAGGTGTTTCATGGACAATCTTGGGGGAAGGTGCTCATGTGGGCAGTGATGGTGAGTGAAGCTCCCTCAGGGGAAAAATAACATCAACAACAGCAAACTCTTCTCCAAAGCTCTGAGTTTGCCTGGTATCTCCAACAGTTCTACAACCTTCCCAAATAGAGCCACTGTGGGGCGGGGGGAATGTTGAAACACATGAGCCTATGGGTGACATTTCTATGCAAATGCAACAGGCAGAGACTTGACTTGAAGGAAGCTGGTGTGTGATGGTGACCACGACTGTTCAGTTGTGATGCAGTGCTGGAACTGGACAGCGGCTCCCCCAGGGAGTGCTCCAGACCAGTGAGGGTGTCCTGAGTGCATGCCCACCCCCAGCCCCTTGTATCCCTCCCTTTTCAGCCCTACCTTTCTCAGGAGGCTGAGGCTGCTGGGCTGCAGCTCAGGAGCTGAGCCCACTTCAAACTTCTTCAGCCATACCCAGTCACCCTGTTCAAGAAAGAACGAGAGTTTGTCAGCTGCTGTCCCCCATCTGGGTAACCTCGGGACAATCCTGCCACCTCTGGGCCTCGGCATCTTTCCTCATTAGTGTGCCCCTTCTGTGTTCTGAGCCTGGCACAGCCTGGTCAGTGGAAACAGCAGACAGACTTTTATCGAGACAGACCTGGGAAGGGCTTTGCTGGATGGACCTGAGTCAGTCCTGTAGCCCTTTGTGACCTTGATAGTGATTCTGGTTTCTGAATCTCAGCTTCCAGAGACAATAGGGTTAGAGGGCTAATGAGACGATGGCTGCTTTGAAATATGATCCTTGCCTGAAGGTCAGCATTGACCTGCAGGTCTCAGGCATTCATGACACCCAAGGGTATGAAGTAAAGGCTCTGTATCCCAGGAGCTCCAATGAGATGGAAAAGAATGAGAAATAGTTTAGCCACAGGGACACTGCTTAGCATACCTTTCTCCTACACAATGCACCTAGCAACCTACTGGGAACCTGGAACCCTCACCTGTACCAAGTTGCCTATATACTCTGCTCCAAACAATAAACTAGTTTTCTCCTTCCCTTGGCAACCATTATTTGCGATTAGTTTCAATTCAAATATGTTCTTTGATATATCTGGAATCAGAATAGCAAAGAACCATCCAGCCTGGATTGTTTTGGGGTATGTGTACTGTAAGGCTAATTGTGTTCTGTAAGTGAAATTTTAGGGAGGAACCCGATTTACCATATTATGCCTTATATAACTGGATAAATGGATTACATATGATTAAAATCAGGTGTATCATGGGAAGGGACACTGTGCAGTGGAGCAAACATTCTATAAGACTTATCAATTGAACATTAAGACCATTCAAACTATATCCCAAGCAACTAACCCATCTGTTCCTAAGAATCCTATAAAGAGAAGTTCCAGAAACTTCCTGGTGCCCTTAAGTTCTCTCGACTCAAGTGGCTTACTGCTCCTTTGGCAGTGGATTCAAACTCCCACCATCATTTTGCTCTTAATAAAGTTTATTGCTGCTTAGCTACTTGGGTGCGCCTTTCTTCAATTCTTTCAGTAAGATGTCGAGAACCTGGAAACACAAACCACTGGTAACACCAGGAGAGGAGCGAGGGGAGGGCAGGAAAGGAGGAGGCCCAGCGTTCACAGTGGTCCCAGCCCTCTGCCCTGGTCGCTGGTGGATTGCCGCTGCAGCCTCACCTGCAACCTATGAGCTGCTAATGGGCTTTGGATGTCATTAAAACCTCCTTTCTGTAGGAAAGGGAAAAGGTGGGGTTGTCCAGGAGAAAGGGTGGAAAATCAACAATTCCTATGGAAACAATTAGTCTGGGTCAGCAACCACTGCAGCTACAGGCTACATATGAAAACTCTACTTTAGTGAATAGTTGAACTTGAGACTAACCGACCACCTGAGAAATGGCTCTGTTCTCAGAAAACTTAGTCTTGCCTGTCTGACCTCTGACTGAAGCCTCCCTCTCAGTGGAAGGTCCAGCCTCCACTTGGAGGTGTCCTGAGCTGGGTGCTGCCCTCACCCCAGGAGTCTTAATGGACTTGAGCAGGCAGGAGGGTGACCTGGGCCAAGGCCAATACCAAGTGGCAGGAACTGGTTTTCTTCCCCAAGGTCAGCTCATGAGCGCTGCCTTGATCTCAAGGTCAGTTCATGAGCCAGGAGTCCCTTTCCACATCCAGCCCTGCTGTCTGCTTGGTAGGATATCTAGGAATGAACGAGTAAAGAGAAAGGTCCAGCTCTTCTGTAGGCCAAAGTCCCACACCACAGTAGGAGAGGCCTACAGAGGCCCAAAGGATATGCCCCTGCTCAACATCTTCCAAACCGATCACAGCTATCCATGCCTGGTGAGGGGTAGCAGCAGCTCTCACCTGGTACAGGGCCAGGCTGGTGTGCTCCAGGGCACCTGGCAGGCTCCTTGCTGACACAGATCTCAGGCTCATGGCATCTGCCGCACTTCTCGATTCACTTCCGTTGTCCATGTGCAGCCTCTGGAGTGGTTGCATGGTGGGCAAGAACTTAGACCAGGCCTCTCCCCTGACTGCCCGCCCATCCCTGACCTGCCCACCCACCCTCCGGCTGGGGGTCTTGTGGAAGAATGTGAGCTCTTGAGCTGTCAGCAGGATCTGGTGGGGTCCCTGTACCAACCGCAGCTGCAAGAGGCCCGACCTGGAGGCAAGATAAAAAGTGAGAGCAGTGGAGTCTTGCTAAGGCCATGCCTCCCCAGTCCCTCCAGGTCTCCTTCAGTGACAGCACTGTTCCCATGGGGCCTCTCCACCTCAAGTTCAGGTCTGCAACTTCCCAGGTCCCCACTCCAGTGTTACCATGGTGCCTGGGGACCTCATGGGCTAAGGGTAAGTAGAATAATGCCCCTTTCAAGGTCTGGCTATGGTTCAGGGAGCATCTGGCTTCAGGAACACAGAGGAGAGAATTGTTTTCAAATGGAAGAGTTTTCACGATGGAACTGGCAAGCCCCTCATTGTACAGATGGGAACCAACAGCTCAAGGGAAGAGTCTTGTCCAACTCCCAGGCTACTCCTGCAGATCTTAAACAGACCTCCCAAGAGGCATCCAGGGCCGATGACATGTCCTGACTTCAGATCCAAGAAGGAAAGGAGAAAACTAGACTCTGAAGTCTGGAAATGTCCCTGGAGATTGCTAAGGGAGGGCCTGTGGGTCAGGGGTTCAGCGATGAAGCCAGACTCAGCAGATAGTCTCACCTGATGAGGTAAATAAGGGCTGCACCAGTCAGTGCCAGCACACAAGCCATTGCCAGAGCCAGGAGGCTTCCCAAGGATTCTGCACCTGTGGGAGAGCAGGGACAGTCATTACAGGAGCATCTGCCGCCTTCACTGAGCTCCTTCCCTCTCTAACTTAGAGCCCTTCCCCAGGAAATGGAGGCAAAAATTCCTGTTCTGTGTGGTCTCTAGCTCTCCCTGTCTCCATCACAAACTGAAGCTCTTGGAGGTAAGGATCTGGGTCTGTTTTCAAGAGTGTCAGCTGGATCTAGGGCTGCAGCTCAGTTGACAGTGCTTGCCTAACATGCATAAAGCTTTGGGTTTGATCCCTGGCACCACATAAACTGAGCATGGTAGTCCATGCCTATACTCCCAACACTCTGGAGGTAGAGACAGGAGAATCAGAAGTAGGCCAGCCTGGAATACTTGAGATCCTATCTCAAAAGATAGTTAGACAGACAGATAGATAGATAGATAGATAGATAGATAGATAGATAGATAGATAGATAGATATAGATAGATAGATGATAGATAGATAGACAGATAGATAGAGAGACAAATAGATAGACTTTTTCTCTTCTCTCCTATACCCTGGTTCTAGGGCTGAACAGTGGTCAAGTGCATTGCTGTTGTAATGGTGACCAAGTGTGCATTAGGGAATGTATTTATACTTGTGTGTGTCTGTGGGTCCATGGATTACTTGGTAGGTTGCTGAACATCAACCCCCTGTTTATCCATGGAGCTGGGTGGACAGAGTCTTGGAACAGAGTGAGCACGATGAGAGGAAGTACTCTCGGGAGACAGTTGCAATGAGCAGCTCATTTATTAGATTGTGGAAGGCGCTTTTATTCAGGAGGAAAAGGAGAGGCAGGGGGATAAGCAGAAAGGGGATTGGTGGGGGCAGGGTGGCCTGTGGATGTCTTATGAAAGGATTGGCAGGGGCCAGCTACATAGATAAACTGGAAGGACTTTCTTCTTGTCTGGGCCTTGTTATCACCTTATAGCCAAATTACATGAACTCCAGTAAACTCAGGCTTTGAATTGCCTGGACTTATCAGGGTTTGCTGGGGCCCACCAGGTGGCTGGAAGCTGGGGAGGAAAAAAGTCAGCTAAACTCCTGTCAGTCTCAGGATGAGATTATTGGAGTTCCAGGCCAGTCTCAACTTTCCTTTAACCCTGTATCCTCCATGCCTCTCAGCAGGGCCCCACATGTGTCCACTTCCCCATGTATGTAGTGACATGGAAACCAGAGATGACACTCAAGATGGATGAATGACATAAATCATAACCATGTAGACTTACTATCTTACACTCACAGATGGTCATGAGGAAAAGAAATCCTGCACTTGGAGTCAGCCAAATTCAACTTAGATACTTGGATTCAGTGTGAGCTCAGCCCCTACCTCTCTATATGACTTTGGGCAAGTCACCAGGTCTTTTAAGCTTCAGTACTCCATGTTATCCATAGAGGATAATAGCCTAGTCTCAAGGAGGCAGGGCACTTGGGAGATCTACAAGGTGAGGACAGCTCTAGCCAAAGCCTTGCAGGTCTCCTCTGACACTTTGCAGCTTCTTAGGACTGTGAATGTGGAAAAAATTAGTGAAGTATAGATGGATGGGAAGACAAACAGATACATGGATCAATGGGTGGATAGAAAGGTGGGTGGATGGATGGGTAGATAGATGGATGGGAAGGGGTGGATGGAAGGATGGGTGAGCAAGTGGTAGGTGGATGATGCATTACCTCTCATGCATAGTGTATTGGGGTCAAACCAGCAGCTGGAGTCATGGGCTGGAGGAGACCCTCCTGGAAAGTGTATGGCCTTTTCAAGAGGCTGCACCTGCCATGTGCCTGTATCCAGAATGTGTGTGGGGATTAGCTCACTTCCTTGACCATCTGTGTCCAGGATGACATACCGGGCTAGCCTTCTGCCCTTCTCATCCATCCGGATCCTCTGGCTAAAGCCAGCCACATCAAGAGCACCTATGTGTTCCCCTAGGTGAGTCCCTGAGAGCCCTGCTCCATGGTGTCCAGAACGGTTCAGGGAATAGGCCAAAAGGATAACAGCATCATAGATAGTTCCAAAGAGTGGTGACATCTGTGGAAGAGAAAGTCCCCCATCCGTCACCACCAAACATCAATTACTTAGACTATTACTATCTAACACAGTCCTCTCTTTGGTCCTGCATTATTCTAGCCCTACCATTATTGTGGCTGCCTCAAACTCAAATCTTCCAAAAGCAAATTCTAGCAGGTTCTACCTCATTGCTGTTCCTCCAGGCCTCACCTGACTGCTTCCTGATCACTCAGAGCTGGACTCAAGGGGCTTTCTGGTCCATCTCCACCCCAGACTCACTTGATCCTCTCCTACTTTCTTGATAGCACCATCACTATTTGCATTTGTTTATCTTATTACTTGGTTACTCTCTGTCTCTCCCTAACAGAATGAAGCTCTTTGAAGGTCAAGCTTGTTTTGCTTGTCACGCATGTAGGGCACATGGGAGAGACTGATTTTGAGATAAATGACTGATTGAATGGCCTTCATCAGCATCCACACACCGGTCACCTCCTCCAGCTACTATCTTATTATCACCAAGAAGCAGACACTGGAGTTCAGTTGAGTCCTCTAAGCCAAAACCCAGCCTGCAGCCACATGACCCACCACTCCTCAGATTCACAACATGACCTTGGAAAATCTTTCCCCCACACTCACACACATACACTTCCAACACTTCCTCTTTCTTGTCTTCCAAATGGCTAGAGAGATGCTAGCCAGGGAAGGAATGATGTCATCCAGGAGGAACAGCTGAACCAGAAACGTGAAGAGCAGGTACTGAAGCTCTGCAACTGGGTGGATAGATGCAAAAGAAGCCCACGAGTGAAGAAAAGTGAGGAGAAAGGAGGGGAAGGAAGAGAGAATGAAAGAAAGAAATAGCAAAGAAGAAAAAAGAAGAAAGGAAGGAAAGAAAGAAAGACAGGCTGGAGAGATGGCTCAGGTTAAGGCACTTGCCCGCAAAGCCTAAAAACCCAAGTTCGATTCCCCACTGGCCACATAAAGCCAGATTACAAGGTGACACATGTGGCTGGAGTTTATTTGCAGTGGCTGGAGGCCCTGGTGCATCCATTCTCTATCTGCCTCTTTCTCTCTCTATCTCTCAAATTAATAAAATATTTTTTAAAAAAGAAAGGAAGGAAGGAAGGAAGGAAAAGAAGAAAGAAGGAAGGAAAGAAAGAGAAAGAGAGAAAGAAAGAAAGAAAGAAAGAAAGAAAGAAAGAAAGAAAGAAAGAAAGAAAGAAAGAAAGAAAGAAAGGAACCCTTGAACAAACAAGACAGACACACAGGTCATGTGCCCACAGCGAGGTAAGCTGGCTGGCCAGGTAGGTAGCTAGTGAATGCCAAGGCCTGTTGTGGGTGAGCTGCACATACATATTAGCCCTTCAGGGTTTGTGACACTCTGACACACCTACCTGCTCTGGCTGTAGGTGGGCAGCAGCCCCAGGACCCACCCCAGTAGCAGCAAAGGCATGGTGGTCCTCGGGGCTGGACTCCAGGCTGATGGTAAGCACAGCATCGTAAGCCTCCTGCAGGGGCCGGTTGTCACTCAGGGCCAAGTAGGAACGGTTGTGGTAGGGCAGGGCGAAGAGCAGTGTGTCATAGGGCAGGAAGGCCAGTCTCCCGTCAGCCAGGCCCTCTGCATGAGCGCCGAGCAGCAGGGCAGTCTGCTCCAAGCCCCCCAGCAGCGCCGAGTGCATGCACAGCACCACAACTGAGGACAGACACGACAGGATCACCTGCACACTGCATCCCACTGTGGCCTTCCCTGAACACGAATGTTGTGGCCCTCAGAGGCTCAGGATCCTCAGGCACACCCCCAGCCTTAACTCTCCACCCAACCTTCATGGACAAAGGTATAATTTTCTCTGATTTTATTTCCAGTGCTAATTAAGACTGAGGCCACCTGTGGGACCCTGCTGAGAAGCATAAAGGACACAGGTATTTCCATAGAGCTGTTATTAAGGAAATCAGATGATTAAGGAAAAAAAACCATAAAATCACATGACTCTAAACATCCTCACACCTGCCCAAGTTCTTGCCATCATCATATTTTCTCCCAGGAAAAATGAGCTAAACAAAAATACGAGCCTCTGTAACCTGGACACAATAATTTCAACATGTAACTAACCTTCTCCCTCCTACCAACCACCCCAATGTCTCAAACTGCTTCTTTTACACATCTCCTTCCTGCTCCTTGATGACTGCTGTTAATCTCATCCTGAGACTGGCAGGAGCTCAGCTGACTCCTTCCCTCCCCAACCTCCAGCCACCTGTCAAGCCCCAGCAAACCCTGATAAGTCCAGACAATTCAAGGCCTGAGTTTATTGGAGTTCACATAACTCAGCTATAAGGGGATAACAAGACCCCAGGCAATGAGAAAGTCCTTCCAGCTTATCTATGCAGCTGGCCCCTGCCAATCCTTTCATGAGACATCCACAGGCCACCCTGTCCCCACCAATCCCCTTGCCACTTATCCCCCTGCCTCTCCTTTTCCTCCTGAATAAAGACACCTTCCCCAACCTAATAAACAAGTG
The DNA here is from genome assembly GCA_004024765.1 of Zapus hudsonius. NCBI lineage: Eukaryota > Metazoa > Chordata > Mammalia > Rodentia > Dipodidae > Zapus > Zapus hudsonius. The sequence continues at coordinate 58,435 of PVHP010005587.1, forward strand.
TTCACTGCAACTGTCTTCCAGGCTGCTATTCCCGTATGCTCACTGCTGTCCCAAGATTCTGTTCACCCAGCCCCATGGATGAAGAGGGGTGTTAGTGTGCAATGACCCACCAAGTAATCCATGGACCACAGCCACCAAATCTGGGTTCCACTTGGTGGGAAAAAAATTCCCCTGAATCACTTCCTCTTTGGTTTCATTTGGGCCCTAGATGATGTGTTAGAGGTGATTCATCTCCTGCCTGGGAGTCAGCCATCATCTCAGGTCTTGTTGATGGAGTTGAGTTGTCCATGGTTCTCGCTGCCTCTGGTGTTCTCCCCCAGCACACTGACATGGCTACAAGTTTGTGGGGAGCCGTTATCGTGCCTTAAACTGCATCAACATTTGTTTTGAAGGTCTCTGTTCTTCATCTTACTAACCAATGCTAGTTTCTATCTTTCTCCTAAACTTTCTCTGTCTGAAGGCTTCCTCCTAGAGATCACATGACCCTTGCTGTGGCCAGGCTACCTAGCAACCTGGTTATGCTAATTCCTAAGTAGCCGCCCCTGGGAAAAGCCGCCCCTGGGAAAAGATATTTAAAGTGCTGCCTGCTTGGAATAAAATGAGTTTGATCGGAATACCGTCTTACTCCATTCTCTCACGTCTCTTGTTCCCCTCATTCTCACCCCTTCTCTAGGGCCCACGTTGACCGACCTGCGGGCGGGTAAGGACACAAGTTCATCATCTTGACCCTGCTTCCCCCCCTGATTTTAATGTAGGCATTTACTGTAAAATTCTTTTTGGAATAATCTCATTATATTCTGGCATGTTGTGTTTTCATTTTTATTCGATTCTAGGATTTTTAATTGTTTCTCTCCTGATTTCTTCTTCAATGACTATCCATCATTCAATAGTGTGCTGTCCAATCTCTGCAACACTGTATAGGTTCTGTAGTTTCTCTTGCTGTTGATTTCTACTTTTACTCCACTGTGACTATACAGAAGAAATTATTTCATTTTTGTATTTATTTAAGAATTTTTTATGTCTTAAAATAGGGTATATTTTAGAGAATGTCCAAGCACTGTTGAGAAGGATGTGTATTCAGCAGTGTTTGGGTGGTAAGTATGTGAATATGTATGAAGTTATTAAATGTATAAGGTTATTTTAACTCTGATGTTTCATTGCTAATTTTTTTGTCTAGATGATTTGTCTATAGTGAGAGCATGATATTAAGTCACCTCTATGATCGAGATCTACTATTAAGATCATTCTGTGCTCTTAGATATGATATTGCTTATTTTATGAGTTTGGTGCAATAATGTCCATTGTGTACATGTTTATAACTCTAGTACCCTCTTAATGACTGTTCTCTTAATCAAAGGTACTAGCCTTCTTCATCCCTTCTGACTTTTTGTTTAAAGCCTATTTTTTTAGATATTAAAATTGCTATACCTGCTTGCTTTCTAGTTTAACTTGGAATATCTTTTTTTTTTTAAATTCCTTTTACCAGATGTTTATTTTCCTTTGCCAGTGAGGTGTGTTTCTTGTAGACATAAAAAGGATGGGTCCTATTTTTAAACCCAACCTGTTAGTCTATGTTGTGTGTGTGTGTGTGTGTGTGTGTGTGTGTGTGTGTGCATGCACATGTGCATGCATGCGTGCGCCTGCATGGTGCATATATTTGTATGCATGTTGAGGCCAAAGCAGAACATCAGATGCTCTCTTCTATTACTCTTCTGCCTTGTTTCCTTGAGACAGAGTCTCTCACTGAACCTAGAGCTGCTGTTTTCATCAGCCTTGCTGACCAGCCATCCCCAAGGATCCTCTAGTCTTTGCCCCACCACAGAACTGGGTTACTGGCATGCATGGACACATCTGACTTTTTATGTGGGTGATAGGGATCAAACATGAGCCCTCTCAGGTCTTCATGCTTGTGCAGCAAGTACTCTTACACACTGAGTCATCTCCCTAGTCCCCTAGTCTATGGGTGTGTAGATTAGTAGTTAGACTGTCAGCCCAGGTGCTCAGGACAGTGGGTTCAACTCCTGATACTACTTTAGGCAGCTGATATATGGATTATTATGAATAATTCAATAGCTATGATGGGTCTTCACTCTCAGAAATTTTGAGATTTCCCAATCTCTAGATTTCCACACTTCCAGATGTTAAGCAATAAACCTAGTTTCTATCTGCCATGGTCAGAGTTTGTGAGATGGATCAGAAATTCCATCCCTACCTGTTTGGACGACTGGACTTTTAAAGAACCAACACTAATGCTTCCCAAACTGTTCCATAAAATAGAAGAAACACTGTCAAAGCCATCTTACAAGGCCAGTATTACATGGGTGCCAGAAATGGACAAAGGCACTAATATATGTGTCCTGTTATATATAATTATATACAGCACAAATTTATGGCCAAAATTATATGAAACAGGAAAAACCTCAAAGTATTTCTACTAAAATGAGGAACGAAAGAAGGATATCTATTCTCTCCATTTTCTTCTTCTCCTTCTTCTTCTTCTTCTTCTTCTTCTTCTTCTTCTTCTTCTTCTTCTTCTTCTTCTTCTTCTTCTTCTTCCTTCCTCTCTCTCTCTCTCTCTCTCTCTCTCTCTCTCTCTCTCTCTCTCTCTCTCTCTCTCTCTCTCGTAGAGTCTCTAGCCCAAACTGACCTGGAACTCACTCTGTAGTCCCAGGCTGACCTCAAACCCATGAACTCACAGCAAACTTCCTACCTCTGCCTCCCAAGAGCTGGGATAAAAACACATGTCACCATGCTCAGTCATTAGAATCTCCATGCTTATTTTCTATAGTCCTTGGAATCTAGCTGAAGTAATAAGACAAGAGAAAGAAATAAAAGGTATACAGTGGGAAAGGAAGAAGTAAAATGATCCCTATTTGCAGACAATATGGTCTTGTACATAAAGGACACCAAAGACTGCCAAAACAACTCTTAGAACTGACATTTTTGCAATATAATATGGTATAAAAGTCAGTAGCTCTTCCATATACCAGTAACTAACACAATAAGAAAGAAATCAAGATAGCAATCCCACTCACAATGGCTTTTAAAATTTTTACTTTATATAAATTCTCTTTTATTCCCTCACCCCAGCTCATGTTACCCTGGGGCCCTCCTCAGTGGGGTGATGGTATTTGCTGTGGGGTCATGAAGGCTTCAGCTAGTCCCTGTATGGTAGCAGGAGACCATGCCTCGGGATATTCCTACCCACCCTGTGGCTCTTACAATCTTTCCACCCTTCTTCCGCAATGTTCCCTGAGCCATGGCAGGCCTGTTGGCAGTCTGATTTAGTGTTGCGTTCTCTATAGCCTGTGAATTTCTCAAAATGGCTTTTTAAAAATACCTAGGAATAACTTTGCTAGAGATCAGAGAAGGATCTGGCTTCTCCTTATCATTTACTGTTAAAGGTGTTCCCTAGATCTGTTTTTCCTTAAACAACCTGAGCCCCATTCCTGGGAAGGCACATTCCTGGAAAGTTTTAAATCTGATCCTGGCATTGTGTTTGGTTAAGATCAACCTCCTTGCAGAGTCTATAAATGACCCAATTTGGGTAACAAGATGGGTTTTACCCCAATTCACCTCCCTCAAGTAGAGAGTTCTCCGTACTTCCTCCTCTTTCCTTCTCTTAATCTAATAAAAGTCTCTTCAAACCTTAAAAGAAAAACTTGGGTTGGAGAGATGACTTAGTAGTTCAGGCACTTGCTTGCAAGCCAGGTTCAAATCCCCAGTATCCAGGTAAGGTCGGATGCACAAGGTGATACATGCATCTGGAATTCATTCACAGTGGTTAAAGGCCCTGGTGCACCCACTCCTTCCAGCCCTCTTGCAAATAATAAGTAAATTAAATAAAATAAATCCTTGGAATAAATCTAACCAAGTTAAAGACTTTCATAATGAAAACTTCAAAGATGGAAGAAAGAAACTGACGAAGACACTAAAAGATGGAAAGACTTCCCAACCTCATGGAGCCTCAGCACTGATAGACACAAAAATAGCTAGATTACAAAAAGTGATCTTCAGGTTCAATGCAATCTGCATCAGAATTCCAGTGGTGGGGCTGAGAAGATGGTTCAGTGGTTAAAAGTGCTTGCTTGTAAAGCCTGTTGGCCAGGGTTTAAATCCCTAGTACCCACATAAAGCCATATGCAAAAAGTGGTGCAAGCATCTGGCATTCAGTTGCAGTGCACACACACACAAATAAATAAATAGATTTTTTTTACAACTCCAGTGATATTCTTCAGAGCAATAGAAAAAAAATCCTAAAATTCATATGGAAGCAAAAGGCTCTGGATAGCAAAAGCAATCCTGACCAAAAAGAACAATGCTAGAGATAATACAATTTCTGATTTCAAGTCATATACAGAGCCCTAATAATAAAAACAACATGGTATTGGCACAAAACAGACATATCAATGCAATAGATCAGAGAACCCAGAAGCAAACCTGCACAGGTGCAGCTATCTGATTTTTGACAAAGATGCCAAAACATAGACTGGAGAAGGGGGCCTCTTCTGACATATGTTCTGGAGAAACTGGATGTCCATATGTAGAAGGATGAAACCAGGTTCCTATCTCTCACCATGTTCAAAAATCAATGCAAAATGGACCAAAGATCTGAAATTCTGAGAGGAAAATCTAGAGGAAGCACTAAGATATAGACACAGGCAACGACTTTCTGAAAAGGTCTCGGCTCAGGAAGCAATCTCAAGAAGGGCTAATGGGAGTACATGAAATGAACAGGCTTTTTTGCATAAAAAAGGAAACAAGGGCTGGAGAGATGGCTCAGTGGTTGAGGCACTTGCCTCCAGTGCCTAAGGCCCTGGGTTCAATTCTCTACTACCCGCATAATCCAGCCCCACACGGTGGTGCCATGGTGCTCTCTCTCTCTCTCTCTCTCTCTCTCTCTCTCTCTCTCTCTCTCTCTCTCTCTCTCTCTCTCTCTCTCCTTGAAAATGAATAAAAAAGGAAACAGAGTGAGGCGACAGACTACAGAATGGGAGAAAGTTTTATGCTAGCTATAACTGAAGGAGAATAGGAGGAAGCTAGCATCTTTTAGGCAGTTGCGGTTAGAAATTGAAGCCTAGAGAGAAGCAGGAGATGCCAGGCCACATGCCATCTTTCCCTGGCACAAGAAACTCTTGGTTATAGCGCCCCTGCTGTCCAGAGTCTAGCGCGCAGGCCCAGATGGGCTGGCTCTGGGATCCACCCTCCAAATGTACTAACTAAAATTTTGTCCCTCCTCTCTCTTTTTGAGGGACCCTTGGTGTGTGGGCGTCCCGGCTCTTATCTTGTGATTCTTGGACTCATGAGAGTTTGGCTCCTACCCTCTCCTAGCCTGGCTAGGTGGGGTGGGAGCGCATAGCACTGTCTCTTAATCTAAGTTTTTCTACTTGCCTCTGCATATAGTTTTGGGTAGGGTCTCACTTTCATTCTTGTGTAATGTTCCTCTGGTCTCTGTGTTTCCCTTACACTCCAGATCTATCACGCGGATACTTGGAGTCACTCAAGCCTGCTACTTGCACGATTTCTTTAAACCCAGGTAACCATGAGTGTCGCTCTCTTGACAACTCATTTCTCCTCTAGAATTTCTTGGTTTCTGCCTTAGTATCTGCACTCTCATTTCTTAGTCTCACGATCTGCCCTCCTTACTTCCCTCCATGGGAATGCACATGGCACACACAACCATGTGTGTTTCTCTCAAAGTCTTCCTACACAAGCTCCTAGATTCTACCTTCCTGTGCTTGTGACTTGACTCTGATCTACCCTGGAAACCTCGGTTTCTTTTAAATAAACTTTTTTATAAATTACTTTGCACGTGCTCTCGGCTCTACTCCTCCCTTGGAAGCCCCAAGTTCTCTCCTAAATGAGCTTTGTGAACTACCTTCCACTTGCTCCAGGCTCTACTCTAATCCTTCCCTGGAAGCCCCACTTCACCTCACCACATACTTGCAGCTCTATTCCAATCTTTCCCTAAAAATTACAAATTTTCTTAAAATAAACCTTATAAATGATGCAGTGTTTTCCACATGAGGGTGTGTTTCCTACTTCCTACGTGTTTATAACTCTCTTTCAGCCTTCCTTCTGAGACAGAATAGGGAAAGCTAGACAGGTATTAGCTAGGGATAGAGGCCCAGAGGAGACCAGAAGATGCCAAACACCTGATTTCTCATGACACATGAATGAACACCCCTAACTTGGTTTAGAACTCCTGCCTGACACTGATCTACAGTGCACGCTGCTGACTGAAGCCCCACCCAGATATGGCTGGACTCTGGTCCATCCTCCAGATTAAACAAAAAATCAGATCTTTCCCAGCCTACCTGAACTAAACCCTATGAAGGTGACAGCTGGGTGGGA
>PVHP010005588.1:0-64488 GCA_004024765.1 Zapus hudsonius
CACTTTCACAACAGTTCCCAACAGATATATGCACAAATAATATTACCCACCAACAGGGAACAAGAAAGGGAAGCTACTTTTTAAGTTGGAATATTGTCCCAAACTATATAAAGATTAATTATCTTCATGTCTTTTTAATGGAGAGTTGTTTACTTCAAGCAAACAAAGGTGAACGAACTGATTTCTACTTTGTTCTGCTTGGTGTCTGGAGCAGTTGAGCTTTTAATTTAAGCTGGCCATTAAAGGAAATCAATGTTCACATCTTTAAAGAATCAATTGTAGAAGCATAGGAATGAATGCATCACACGTTATTTAGACCTCACTACCTCAGAGGGATGGGTTTCTGCCCATTTGTGGCACACAAAAAAAAAAGTCTGAGTGTGGTGGCACACAGCTAGAATCCCAGGATTTGGGAGATGGAGGCAGGAGGTTTAGGAGTTCAAGATAAGCCTCTGTTATATAGGGAATTTGGAGCCAGTCTGGGTTACCTGAGACCTTGTCTCTAAAATAGAAGAACAGGAAAATACATTGCTTCGCCTAGCACAATCATTCAGGGCTCAATGAGATGTTCTCATCATCACACTCACATCTCCCTTTATAGGAGAGTGTGACTCACTGCCTCCTCTGGGAGGAATATACATTCCACATCCACCAACTTTGAGCTGGGTCAGATTACTTACTTTAGCAAATAGAAAGTACAAATGCCACTTCCCACCAAAAACAGAAGAGACATTTCACATCTCTACTAGTTCCCTGACCCTGTCCTGTGCCCTAAAGAACAGCACTGTATGCATGGGTATTGTTCCTTCAGCCTGACTCCCAGAGTAGGAAGATACATGGGTAGACCCACAGTGCAGATTCTCAAAAAGGCTTAAAAGCACCCACAGCTTAGAACAGAGCCACGGGAAGAGATAAATGCCATTGTGTAACTGACTGAATTTTGGAGCTGTTTCCTACCACTGCAAAAGTTGACTGATAGACTCAACAACATTTTTCAAGACAATGTTTTTAGAAAGGAAGCTGAAGTGGCATGGTCTCTTTCGTATAGCTAACATTGGTTATCAATTCAAACTCCCCTCTAAAAACATTCCAAACAAAACAAAGTCAGCTGCATCTGAGAACAAGCATTTAGCAAAAGTGCTGCTAAGAATATGGCAGTTGGAAAACCAGGAATCCTCATGTTGAAGCCTCATGTTGAAGTACATGTGAATTTATCAGGTGCCATCACTGTATAATTTGGATATAGCATGCTCACTCTTGCATGTGAGCACATGCACACACACACACACACACTATATATATATATATGTGTGTGTGTGTGTATGTATGTATCCACACAGACCAGAAACATCTCCCTTACAATTCTTTCATGAACAATAATAAACTGTGGTGTACCCAAGTGTAAATTAGAACATGATCTAGAAGCTGTAACATGAGAGGCACTATTAAAGATGTTTAGTCTGGGGAAGATAAGACTCTAAGATGCATGGAAGTTACTTTTGAAAACTTGAAGGTTTCTCCCATAAGCAGATCAGTCCTAATCTGTATAGCTACAGAGAACAAAACTGCAGACAATAGAAGACAACATAACTCAAGCCTGTTTACGAGGGTGTTGCATTAGGGCTGAGCAGACCCTCAGAGCCAGTCTGGCCTGCAGCTGGACCCAGTGCAACCATCAGCAGCTGAAAGGCAAGCATATCTAACACTTGGGGTGCAAACGGAGAGCCAGATCTGGTAAGAGGGGCATAAACAGATGAGCAGTAGAAGCGAGGACCTCAGTAGAGAACCCACCATCGAAGATGGCTGTGGAAACCAAGAAGCCAGAGGAAGCAAGGTCAGAAGGATCATCATTTCACATGCAGGGTGACCAATGCAGGTGGACCACCATGTCATAAACATCTGTCAGTGTGTAAGAATCCTGGGGGCAAAGAGTCAAAGGTAGAGAAGAAAGAATGAAGGTATAAAAACCCAAAGGGCCAAGTAAATGCATTACTGATGGGTGCTGAGCCAGTGGGAACGCACTGAGATTTCCAGGTTCTTGTGTTCAGGAAGAAGGAACTGGACAGAGACATGTGGATAGTAGCAGAAACATAACCATTTTGTTAGGAAAGAATATACTTCCAAGAGAGGAAAGTGAGCTAGAGCTGGGAGAAAGATTAGAAGCTCAGTGGTGCTCATGACACACTGAATTGGGACTTTATAGGCCATTTGTGTAACATGTGTGTTTTTTGCACATGATTTATCTGAAGTGTATCAGCTTTGGGGGAAAGGGATCCAGTTTCCCTTCCACCAACCGGCTTCTTTCATCTACCAATGTTGACATCACCACTGCCCTGAAGAGCCCCTGTAGAAGAGGAAACATGGCAGAGAGGAAAGTCAGTCTCCATAGGCTCTGGCAAGATAACCAAGAGTTCCTTCAGTGAGAGTACCATACTGTCTGCAATCAGGAAAAATCCAGGGGAGTTTCAACAGAAAGAGCCCTGAATAAGGACGGGGCAGTGGACCAAGAGCTCTCTGAGAACATCCTGGAGAGGTGGAGATGAGAAGGAGCTGGGCAGAGGGGACAAAAAGACCTGGCCAGGGCTTGGACAGGCTGTTGCTGGCTAATGGTCCTCAGCATTCACTATATGCCCCATACTATACTATTAGCTGCTATCACTGCTCATCACAGCGGTGTGAGCGAGGTACCATTGTTATCCAATTTAGAGATGGCAGAACGGAAACACAGAAGCTCTGCACAATTCACTCAGCTAGTAAGTAAAGGCAAAGCTAAAATTCAACCCTAGGAAACTTAACCGTTGTGTCATTTTGCTTGGGGACATTGATTAGAAAAATTCTGTAACAGTCATAATTGTCCAGCCACCCAAAGGAGCTGCCTCTCTGTCAATGTTCCCAGCCTCCCCAGATGTTCCGGCAAAAACTGCACTGCTGTTCACCAGGAATGTCATGGAGGGATTTATGTAATCCCTAGTGTATTTGCAAAATCAGGCAGCAATGATTTGGGCTGTTTACTGTTTTGTGAGCTTTCATTTCTTTCTTCACTTCCAAAAGCAGGCTCCAGCCTAATCGTATAATCCTACCTTTTCGGTAAACTTCTAAAACATAATCATTTTCATCCAGAAATAAGCCTGCTGTTACCATCATTATACTTGGATCCCTTCAAGCATACCAGCAAACACCGCAATGATGACTCTCCCTTCCCGGAGGCCCTGTAAGCCTTCGTTAGAGCTGTGAAGTATTTTGAGAAAGTTGAATTAAAGTGCTAGAGAAAGCACAACATGCCTTTATTGCTCATCTTGGAAAGACAACAGCAATGAGCTTCCAAAACTATCTCTGATTAACATAATCTGGGGGGTAATGAATATGGATGTTGTCAATAGTCACCTCGAAACATGTTTCCTTTTGTACATTTTGTTTTCTCCAGTAAATTTCCAACCAAGAAAGGAAATGCCCTAAGCCCCTGTTTGCATCAATCAAGCAAGAGCACAGAGGAATTGCATGGAGGGAACTAAGCCAAGAATTCTTGCCTTCACCCTTTGTTCTAGTTAATCATCCGCAATTTTCACCACCCTTTTTAGTTACCAAGACTGTGGAATGCAAATGATGCTGTTGTCTCCCTGATAAGCCTGGTTGGCTTTTTAGTGTCCTTTTGCCAGTGTCAGCTGAAGGGCTCGCCAGGACATATCTCCTGGGGAACATCCCCAGACAGTGCAGCATCCACAGCCTTTGCTTGCAAAAAAAGGGCTCACCAGAGACCCTGCCACCTGCCCAGAATGGAAGTTCCTGTGGGAGGCCCTCGGTGGCATAATGACTCATTGTGCTGGCATGGGGCATGGGACTTCAACTCTGCTGTGCTAATGCTAAAGATTTCCTGCTTGGGTCTGGGGAAATAGTCCAGTGGGTAAAGTGTTTGCCTCATAAGCTTTAGGACCAGAGTTCAGATCCCCAGCACCCATGATGTCCAAAAACTAGACATGGGAGTGTGCACTTGCGATTACTGGTGCTTGGGAAACAGAGACGTCATAATTCCTAGGGTTTGCTGGCTCGCTAGCCGAGTTTAACTGGTAAACTCCAGCAGAGAGTGAGGGCACCCAGTGCTGTCTCCACATGAACACACATACACAAACATACCACATCCCTGTATGTAGCCACACCTCTCCCTAGTTGAGTCAGAATTTGGGGTTAGATCACATGCATCAGTTTCCACAGGCTTCCAGGATGGAGATAGCGAGATAGCCTCTGTGCATGGGTCTAAAGATGGAGATATCACTCCTGCCCCTCAAAGAGCTGACACTGAGGCCACTTGCATTCACTGTGTCTGCCATGAGGCCAGTGTCTCGCTCCATCTACAGGTGGTCCTTCCCCGCAGCCCTTTGTGACCCTCCTCCCTCCTTCATCCAAGTGTCCTGCACTGCCTTGGAGATTCCGTCCCCCTGTCAGCGCCCTCTGCAGCAGGTCTCTACCCTGCTCACCTTTGTCTGCCTGCCCAGCCCAGGACTAATTCAAGGGGTACCTGAGGCCAGGATTCTCCACCTGCATGTGGTGCAGCAGCTACGGTGAGCTGGCATCTTGTGGTGCTCACAGGGGCTCTAGTTAGCTTGGAGCTCACCTCCCGGTATGTGCACCTCCACATTGACATTTTTAGATGGATACTGGGCATCAAACTCTGGTCCTCATGTTTATGACACAAGCACTTTACAGACGAAACAGTCTCTCCAGTGAGCCTCCCCAGGCTCCCTGATTTACCCCCACTCAAGCCTGGGTTAATGTGTGAGGGCTGACAAGCATCACTAACTAAACAGCTGAAATAACAGAAATGGGGTCACCGATCTGGAGCTGAAAACCAACATGGAGTTGTTTGGAGGCAGGTTCCCCTGGAGAACGTTGAGGAAGAAGCTGTTCCATGCCTCTTTATGAGCTGCTGGTGGCTCACTAGCAATCCTGGAGGCTCCTTGGCTTGAAGGACCTCACCCCAACCCCTGCCTTCAGAATCACACAGTGTTCCTCTGGGCCTGTGTCTGTGTTCAGCTTTCCCCTTCAAACTGTGTTTAATTAATTTATTTTTAACAAAGGTTATGGCCTTCTATCCTCTCTTCCCCTGTCCCACTTTCCCTGAGGGCTCTCCTCAGTAGGGTCATTGGTGTTCACTGTTGGGTAAATAAGGTCAATCTTTGGGGTTGGGGGAACTGTGCCTCAGGTTATTGCTGCCCACCCTGTGGTTCTTACAATCTTCCTATCCCCTCTTCAGCAATGTTTCCTGAGCCTTGTTGGGTCATTCAGTTCTCTGTGGCCTCTATGTCTCTGATTCGATGTGTATTGATTGGCCACAGAGTCATTTGCCAGTTGTCAGGTTAGCAGTGAGAGCAATACTTGTATCGTTGCTTCCTCTGCAATTTTTCATGGGCCCCAGCAGATGTGGTAGAGGCAGCACATCTTATGGTATGAATTCTGCTGTCTTTTCCTGTCGTATTGATGAATCTGGAGTTTTCTCTTCCATCTGTAAAATGAAACAGATTCTCTAACCAAGAGTGAAAGCAGCTTGGATTAGAAGGAATATGCATAGTTATTTGAGAGTTTTTGGTGTAAACCCACTCTTCCTATTGACATTGAATTAGGGCCCCATCCAACTCCATTATGAATGACACCATCATACTTAACTAAATACACCTGCAATGACCCTATTTACAAGTAAGGTATAATTTTGTAGTAACAGGGTTGGGACTTCCACTTCTGAATTGGGGGTGGGGATGGGAAGACACACCCAACTCATAACATGGCCCTTATTCCTCTCTGGGATGATCTGTGTTCCTTTGTATTATCTTGTCATTGTAGGACAGTAAGACCAAGGATGCGGTGTTGACAAATGGGTAGGCTGTCACAGAGAAGATGCTGTGCACATCCTGAATGAATGAACAAACTAGAACCGAAAAGAACATTCTAAAATTTTAATGACTATCAAGATGGGAAAATACTTATATACCTATTAAGCAACTTAACAAAGTTTTAAGTCAGAATAAACAGTATAATTCCACTTATGAAAAACATGTGTGTGTATCCATACAAATCAATGTGTACATATCTATGTGGAAAGGGGGTCTAAAATAATATAAACCAAGGGTAAGTAATACTGCTAGTGGGAAGTACCTTATTTCTTCATTTTCTATTGTTTATATTGTCTAATTTGTCTGTAATAAACATGCTATTCTTATGTAATAAGAAAATAAGAGACAAAGTTTTCAGAAAACAAAAGATCAAGCCTGCTTCCCCATGATGTGATGTGGATGTCCTTCATCTCCCATCCTAAACTGAAAGTTCTAGAAGATTAAGGATCACATCATGCAGTCTGATCCTAGCACCATACTTAGCATTTAATATATGCTGGATGAATGCAAATTAAATAGTCCCTTTTATTTTCCTATAAGACCTCAACCAAAGCAGGTGTTCTAATACAAAAGGGGGAAGAAAAAAAGGAGAACGAAAATCTGGCTCCCTCTGGTGCCTTCATAACCCCCTAACCTATGGACAGATCCAGTATGTGCACTGAGGAAGGACCCCAGCAGGTAGGGGACAGAGAGAAGGGAAACAGGGACACCTTCACAAGATTTATTCATACACTGTATATGCTTATTCATAATAAAGATATTTTAAAAAACAGTTGTTCTAGCAGCCTCCTGGTATCCATATGTTTAAGTTTTACTGACCTAAAGTGAAGGAGCAAGAAGATGAAAATGAGGGAAAGAAGAGAGAAAGCAGATGAGGGGAGTAGACATGAAAAGGGAGAAAAGGAGGAAGAAGGAGAAGAGGACAGGAAGGCACATATTCAAAGCTCTAGGGGGAAATTAAACCAGAAGGCTTGTCACCCAAACCCTGTGACCCAAGCTGCCACATTCCTCCTGATTTTCCTAGTTAGTGTTTGCAAAGCCTTCAGGAACAGATAAGTGCTACATTAAGTGCTAAGTGGTATTAATTAATAATATTAATAAACTAAGTGTCATGGCACACCTGTAATCTCAGCATGCAGGAAGATGATTCAGAAGGATTACAAATTCAAGGCCAGCCAGGCTACACAGCAAGAACCTGTTCTCAAAAATAATAGTAGTCATAGATTATGTAGACAGTTACTTGTTATGCATGTAGATGTCCTGGGGTTATCAGTACAGTACTTGGAATCAATGTTTCACTGTGCTTCAAATTTTAACAAAGCTTCTGGCTTCCATAGACAATAACTTCATGAAATATGTGCACTTTCTAATGTGACCAAGCTTTAGAACTCACCTATCACCATGGTTCTCAACTCAATCAGATCCAACACGCCCTTTAGAATAAATATGTTCTTGTACATCTCTTTGCTATTCTGAAGCAAAATCCATGGATAAACTACTTATAGCCAGTATATGTCAGTATGAAAACACCAAGGCATGTGCAGGTGAAGACTCGTGTCAGATGTGCTAGTTAGAAATGGCAGGCTGGCAGAGGGCTGTGTGTGAGACACAGTACTGTGAGCAGGGGGAGCCACAGTTTTCTTCAATGGTGAAAATGCCTCAAAGATCCAAAGTAAATTAATTACACCTTCTTTTTAATTCATTCAAGAGCTGCTTTCCTAGAAAATTTAATGCCCTTATTGATTTTTTTTTTAAAAAAGCCATCCAGAATGTCCTATGTGCCTATATGTAAAACAGAATAGGGTTCTAGGCTCACATCATCAGTCTCAAGATGCACACCTACAAAAATGTCACACAAATCCAGACGACACATGGAGGAGGTTATCCAGTGGAGGGGGGAGGGGAGGGCAGCGGGGTATTGGGGATAACAACTCATTGTTTGCCCACTAAATGTTGTAACTCATTATGGACAATAAATTTTAAAAAAAGAAAAGAAAAAAATGTCACACAAGATCCTCAAGAGATGTGTGACAGCACCCAGTCCTTTTAGACTCAGCCCCAACCCCAAATTCCAGAGCCACTCCTCACCACCTGATCTTTAAAAGTGAAAAACACCCAAAACAATTTTTTTTGTTTCATTCGAAAGCTGAGTTTAAAACAACCCCTCTTGAGAATCATAGATCTAATGTTATATCCTAGGTAAAAAGAAAAGAAATTATATTCGTGCCTACTTTGTCCCCAAAAAATATGCCCAAGCATCACAGACCAAGTCCCAACAAAGCCAAGTACAAGGCACATAGGAGGTGAGGCCCCAAGGCCAGGAAGGTAGCTCAGTTGGTCAAGTCCTTGCTTCCCAAACATGAGCACCTGAATTTCATCCCTAATCCAGCTGTGATGGTGCCTGTAATCCCAGTGCCAGGGAGGTGGAGATGGGTGGATCCATGAAGTTCATGGGCCAGCCAGCCCAGCCTAATTGGCAAGCTCAAGACCAGTGAGTGACCCTGTCTCAATAAAAGTAGATGGCATTCCTGAGGAACAACATCTGAGGTTGTCCTGTGGCCTCCACACACACATGCACACACAGGACATGGTCACATACACATAAAGGTCAATAATAAAGTAAGTGCAGGCAGCTGAGCAAGTGTCTTCAGCTCTTTCCAGGTAAGCAATTGAAGTCTCCTGTTCACATCAGCACCAGGACAGCAACCTCGTTACCCTGGCTGACACCGGAGGGAAGTGTCATCTGGGGTCCAGAATCAAGTCAGAATGTCTGTGCTGCACAATGGTCAGCAGGACTAGAAGGGAACACAAGGGACAAATGGAAGGGTCCCATGTCCAAAGCCCGAGAGACAGACCGGTTCTATGTGTTCATAGAACCCATATGTGGTACCCTCCTACCTGCCCCTAAGTCGTGCTTTCTTTTCTTCCCCGTGTGTCCTCATCTTCTTCTTCTGTGTGTGTGCTTTTCCTGCAGATATCCATGCCCGACTCAAGGCTGCTTTGGGTCCTTTTGGGCCTTTCCTAAAAAGACAAGCTCTTATTCACTCAATGAGTTCCAGAACCATCCACTAAGTCTTCTGTAGCCCTGTTCCATCGGCAGACCTTCACTGAAAGTCCAGTGCCAAGATGAGCGGCTTCCTGGCCTCCCTGGACCCCCGGCGGGTGCAATGGGGGGCTGCCTGGTACGCCATGCACTCCCGGATCCTGCGCACTAAACCCGTGGAATCCATGCTGGAGGGAACTGGAGCCACCACAGCGCACGGTACCAAGCTGGCCCAGGTGCTCACCACGGTGGACCTCATCTCTCTCGGCGTTGGCAGCTGTGTGGGCACTGGCATGTACGTGGTGTCTGGCCTGGTGGCAAAAGAAATGGCAGGACCTGGTGTCATTGTGTCCTTCATCATTGCTGCGGTGGCGTCGATATTATCAGGTAAGTGTCTCGGGGAGAGGAAGTCCTGTGACAAGGGGACTTGCTGACCTGATTCCTGCTCATCCCACTTTTCTAGAACATTTAGTGACAAGCTATACCATGTGGCGGTGATGTGCCTTGTGTGCTCTCTTTGCCTTCATCAGTAGGAAGATTGGGGCTGGGTTTTGACCTAATTGCAGTAGCTTCCATTTTCTTTGGGGTTTTTTTCAATACAAATATCTATTCTGGTGCCTACAAGACTCCCAATTTTTCATTCCATGTTATGTTCTAATGGCTCTATTTTTTTTTAAGCCCCCCACCACCTTTCATTGGAAGATGAGTCAGTCTCTTAAGGAAAGGGCAGAAAATGCAATTAGGATAAAATAATCATAAAAGGATAAGCAGGGTGGCAACATAGCAAGTTAATAACTGATGTGATGGGGATATGGTAAGCCTCGCACTGACAGTGTGCCTCCCAAGGAGAAGAAAGCCAAGCTAGGGCATTTAAAACCACTGTGAGAATCAAAATCTACCACCTACCACAACCACCTCAGTGGTCGAGTAGCCCCTGCCCGTCCCTTGACCCAGAGTCATAAAACTCATTCTTTGGGGACCAGGCAGATAGCTGAGTGGATAAAGGGCTTGCTTCATTAGCATGAGGACCAGAGTTGGATGCCCAAACCTACATAAAATGTCATACATGATGGTGCACATTTATAATCCCAGTAATGCAGAGGAAAAAAACAGAGGGATCACCGGCCTCACAGCCAGCCCATCTAGTCTAACTGGCAAGCTCCAGACCAATGAGAAACTCGGGCTTTAAAAAAGCTGGACTGAGGCTAGGGAGATGACTTAGCAGAGTGGTTAAGGTACTTGCCTGAAAAGTAGAAGGACCCGAGTTTGATTCCCCAGTACCCACATAAAGCCAGATGCACAAGGTGGCACATGCATTGAGTTCATTTGTAGTGGCACACTCATTCTCTCTTTCTCTCTCTCCCTCTTTCTCTCTCTCTCCATCTCTCTCAGATAAATAAAATTTAAAAAAAAGAACACAGTCCTTGTTTAAATAAATATTTATATAAATGTTTAAAGCATAAGGGCAGGGGAGGGAGGGAAATTTTTTTTAAAAGGTGGACTGCCTGGGCTTGATGGTGCACACCTTTAATCCCAGCACCCAGGAGGCAGAAATAGGAGGATTGCCATGAGTTTGAGGCCAGCCTGAGACTACATAGTGAGAGCTAGAGTGAGACCCTATCTTGGGGAGGTGGGATGGACAGCATATCTGAGGAATAATACCCAAGCTTACACACACACACACACACACACACACACACACACACACACACACACACGACTTAAGAAAACAAAGCATTGTGTAAAATAAGAGACTATGGAGATGGCTCAGCGGATGAAGCCCTCATCACTCAAGCCTGAGTACCCGGGTTTGACCCTCAGACCCCACATAAAAAGCCAGCAGCCATGACAGTCTTCTTTAATCTCAGTATTCTGATGGTAAAATGGGAGGTGGAGACAGGAGAATTTTCTGGAAGCCCTTGGTGAGCACAGCAAAAAAGAACAACAGGAGAGTTAGACAGAGAGAAGCCCTGCCTCAAATGAAATGGAGTGCTGAGGACAGACTCCAGAATTGTCCCCTGACGTCCACAGCACACCGTGGCACACTCGTGTCTGCACCCATGTACACACACACTTACACACAAAAATAACTTCTATAAATATAAATGATCTACCATGATCATAATACCCCCCACTCCCTTCCTTCCCCCTCCCAAATCTTCCCTCCACTGAATCCCTTCTTTCCAGCTACTCTCTCTTCTATTTTCATGTCCTCATATTTTTCCTCCTATTATGCAGGTCATGCACATACAATTTTTTTTTAAAAAAACAGCAGCAAACTTAAAAGGGATTTATTTGTGATTTCATATATATATATATATATATATATATATATATATATTTAGCTTGTAAATACAAGACTGTAAATGTATCAAGAGACAATTTCTGTTAAAGTTTTCATTGTGTTTCACTTCAAGTACTGCACAAGTTAATATCTGATAAAGGATTTACATTCAGTTATCTGAAACTCCCCATCTCAGACTTTTGTTTTAATGTGGTGGGTAACTTCATCCTAAGTTTTTAAAAGGAAGGTGCCAGGACCTCCATGTTGACAACCTGTGAGTGGCTTTCCTGTTCCCTTCCCTTCCCTCTCTTCTCTAGAGCTGCAAAAGGAAAAGGAGAACTTTCAGTTTGCATGCTCATGACAAACAGATGAGTCTTGGCTAGGCTTGGGGTGGCTGAGCCTGTGGGTCCACTGAGTCCCGGCAGTGTTTGGTCCATGGAATGTTTCAGCAGCAGGACTCTTACGTGCGTGGTTCTGAGGACTGACGCACAGTATCTCAAGCAAAGCACTGTGGTGCTGCTCATCCAGATGAAGCAGTCTTTGTCCACAGAACATGCAAATACACACAACTGATGTGCAACCCCAAAGTACTCTTCCCGTCACGCCCCCATCTTCTCACTGAAGGGAAGGTCTGTGATGATTGCTCAGCCCAGAACACTGTCACCCTTTCCTGAAGTCCCCTCTCTTCTGCAGGAATATTCCAATCATTGAAATTTCTGCAGTTTAGATGACTTTTTATACCTTTAAAGTAAAAATTAAGTATTCACATGAAGGAGTTCTTTGGTTACTAAAAACTATTCATGTTATTGCAATTGTTCCAAACTTTATTGGCAAAAAAGATTATTTTTCACACATTTGTAGACCTAAAAGTAGTATGGAGCTAGAAAGATGGCTCAGTCAATAAAAGGCTTGACACGCATGCGTGGGACCTGAGTTTGGCTCCCTCATACTAATGTAAAAAGCTGGACATGGTGGCTCATGCCTGTAATCCCAGCACTGGGAACCTGGAGACTGGACCAGGGCTTGCTAGCTTGCCAGTCTAGCAAAAACTGTAAGCTAAAAGTACTGTCTCAAAAAGTAAAGATAGATTGAGAGTGGTTGAGGAACACACCCAACATCAGCCCCTAGCTCCACGTGCATGTATACACACAAGCACCCACACACACACAGACACACACCATACACACAGAATAGACCAGAGATGGCTAAAGGACATATGATGGACACCTAAGACCCTATTCAGTTAATGAGCACTGCAAAGCTTTCTCTAGACCATTCTAGTTGGACCCAACCCTCAGAGCATAATGGTCCCTGTCTGTGAATCCCCTGGCTATTATCAAGAAATATCTTGAGAGCCTGCGTCCTGCCTTGGGGTTCACAGCACTGTATAAGCTCTTAACTGTTCATTGCTCAAATGGAGAACTCAGACTCAGCCAGCCAGTATTGGCTGAATCCAATTTGGACCAGCTGCCTAGAATCCTGATGCTTCATATCTCATTCCAACCTGACCATCCTGTGATATCACACATGTTGAATCAGCTATGGTGGAACTATGTGTTTGGTGCTATTGTTACTGTTTGTTGAGGAATTGTTGTTAGATGTTTACCTGCCCATTCTGGGCTCTGACACTGCCTAGAAGCTTATCACCACTATAATAGGCACCAGAAAAAAAAACACCTGCCTCTTCTTGACTACATAGGCTCATATCCTCAGCACTTCTCCACACTTTACGTCTGACTCATCTCCCTGCTGAGGCCAGCCAGAATCCACCAGAGCTGTAGCCAGAGCCAAAACCAAAATAACAGGTGCTAGTGCTAGCATATTTATAGCAGGCTTCTTCAAGCAGGCTTCTCACTGCTCTGGTACTTGGTCACTCAAATAAGAAAAAACCCTTCTCGTCCCCATCTTCCTTCCTCTCCCATATCATCCTAACATTGTCTCAAAGTTGACCAAACCTCCCACTTCTCCTCCATCCCACAATAATCAAACTGACCTTTATTTTCACTTTTGTTGATACATGCTCCTTTTCTTTCTGGCCTTAATTAAAACCTGGAAAGACATCCAGTCTCTATAGCTGTATTTTTAACTCCAGCAATAATGACTGCTTGGTTATAGGAATGGAGTAAAGAAAATAAATAACTGGGGCTGGAGAGACTGCTCAGTGGTTAAGACACTTGCTTATAATGCCCGACAGCCCGGGTTTGATTCCCTAGTACCCACATAAAGCCAGAAGCACAAAGTGGCGTATGCATCTGGAGATCCTTTGCAGTGGCTAGAGGCCTTGGTGTGCCCACTGTCTCTCTGTGTCTCTCTCCCTCTCTGTCTTTCTGTGTTTGCAAGTAAATAAATAATTTTTTTTTAAAAAAGAAAGTGAATAACTGGATTTAGCTATAACCAAACAGAGAGAGAAAGGAGCCATGGGGCTGAGGGTATTTGCAAAGGAAAAGTAAACCTTGCTGACTTACATGAAGAGGCTTAGGAAGGGGAAGGGAGAGTGCTGATGAAGTTCAGTAACCAGGGAAGATCAGCATGGTGAATATGCACAAAATCCAAATAGGTACTTGTGTAAAATGTCAGAGTGAAGCTCGGCCACTTTGTGTTCTAGTGAAAACTAACAATAAAAAAAGAAAGAAAAGAAATGAAATGAAAAGAAAAAAGAAAGGAAAGGAAAGGAAAAGAAAAGAAAAGAAGAGAAAAGAAAAGAAAAGAAAATCTGGCAGGATAAATGGAAATTGGAGATTTCAATGAGATCAGAAAATCATGAATGAATACTAAGAACGTGAGGCTGGCCACAGGAAGCGGGATGTTTAGAACACAGAATTAAAAGTAGTGCCGTCACCATGAGGTTTAGTTAAGGCTTGGAACCGCGTTAAGCTATGAGGCCTAGAGTGAGTTCCGTAACTTCTCTGAGCCTCAGCTTTGAACGTAAAAAATCTATTTCATAAATTTGTTGTGAAAACTAAATGAGATGCCTACCAA
The DNA here is from genome assembly GCA_004024765.1 of Zapus hudsonius. Lineage (NCBI taxonomy): Eukaryota > Metazoa > Chordata > Mammalia > Rodentia > Dipodidae > Zapus > Zapus hudsonius. The sequence continues at coordinate 14,189 of PVHP010005588.1, forward strand.
GAGCCTGGTAAAATGCCTAGAACATAACACTAATATGTGGATATTATTTTGTACCAAACCCTATGTGCTTATTATTGTATAATATTTGACTCACAGTATCTCTGTGTATTGGTCTATTGCAAAAACAAAATATCAGAACCTAAAAAACATATAAAGAAAAAGGTTTACTTAGCCCACAGTACTAGAGGTTCAAGGGACAGCATGGGCTCTAAAGAGTGTTCCTCTGCCTACAGTGCATAGCGAGAGAGAGAGAGAGAGAGAGAGAGAGAGAGAGAGAGAGAGAGAGAGAGAGAGAGACTAAGGAAGAATTTTTTTAATATGGAGTTGTTCACACTCAAAGGACTTTACCAGAACCTACCTTAGTCCCTTCTGTGGGTGGGTAACACCACCCATGATTTGGCGTTTCCCACTAGGTCCCCACCTCTTAAAGTTCCCACAGCCTCTCACAGCATCATGCTGGGAACAAGTTACAAACACATGGCCCCTGGGGGGGACAAGCCACAGCAGTAGGTCATATTATCTCTTTATTTGCATCTTTGGAAACTGAAGCTTAAATGAAAGAGCTGAGGTATGAATGTAGGCCAGTAGTATCTCTCAAGCCTATTAATCTCAATCAATTGAAAGGCATTTTCAACAACAATGAATAGAGGTCAGTTTCATTATGAATGCATATAATAAAGTCCTCCTTCATAAGTTTAGGCAAATATATACAGTCATGAACATTCAACCCAATCAAGATACAAGAGTCCAATTTCCCCAAAGCAGTTCCTTCATTATGAATGCATATAATAAAGTCCTCCTTCATAAATTTAGACAAATATGTACAGTCATGAACATTTAACCCAATCAAGATACAATCAAGATACCTATTTGCCCAAAGCAGTTCCTTCCTCCTTCCTCCTGGGAGTTCTCTCCCTCTCCCCAGTCCTGGCAACCAAAAACCATTTTTCTGCGCTGACCATTTTGCCTTTTCTAGAATGCTGCATAAAGAGGATCACTCGTGATGTAGCCTTTTGAGGTTTTCTTTTGTTTGTTTTTTGTTTTGTTTTGTTTTTGCCAATCTGCAACCAGTATGATGAAAAATCACTATAAATATTCACCAACATACAATAGCCAGCTGTGTTTTTAAAAAATACTAATACTCAGGCTGTATTCTCTGAATATGTGACCTCCATATGTGCACTATGGCACATGTAATCCCACACACATACAAACATGCACACATAATAAATAAAAAATAAATACTTAAAAAAACTAAATTCAAATATAAAATAGGTTAAAACGACTCTGAAATTTATAGGGGTTTGTGTGAACACGGGCCTCGTAAATAGAAGTGGAATTTCAGGTTTGTATGGCTAGTGACTATTTAACAATATGTCCCAAAGGGGCCACACTGTCTTTCAGCCATGCCAGCTGTGTGTGAGAACCTCAGTGCTCCTTCCAGCACTGTCTGGTTGTCGCTTGAGGTTGTCTGTTTGCCATCTCCCATGGCACATCGTGACATTTTTGAATATATTATTGATAATTTCCATACAAGGGCCTAATGTGCTTTGATCATAATCCCCTTCCATTGCTTCCTCTTGTCCCCAGTATCCTTCTTGGCTGTTTCAATTTTTTTTCCCTCCACCATCCGTAACAGAATGTTGATGGGTCTAATGTTGTACAGGTCTTGTGCAGGCAGAAATACCTGCTGGAGAGATCATGAACGTAATAGTTAGCTGTGCGTGTGTGTGTGTGTGTGTGTGTGTGTGTGTGTGTGTGTGTGTGTGTGTGTGTTTAAATGCTAATACCCAGGCTATATTCTCTGAAAGTCTTCTTCAGCAAGGGGTGAGTAAAGTCAAAGGCAGGTGTTTTCTTACTGTCCTCTACGGGAGTCTAACACACAAGCAGAGTTGAAAACAGCAGTTTTCATGGCACAAAGTAAGACCAACTTTCCATTGCATGCAGGATCCATGTAAAAAGGGAACTTGGAGCCTATCTGCATAGAAACCTGGGCCCATGGGTGGAGGAGGACCTCGTGAGGTCCCATCTCTCCCTGAGGAGCGATTGGGGTTACGGGTTGCTGGTAGGGCAAGGACATTTGCTTTAGTAACTACTGGTAAGTTGCCCAGGGTTGAGTAGATAACCCTGCACCCACCCTAACCCTTTAGTAGATTAGATTTTGATAAAGAAAATCATTTTTTCTTCATGGTTCCAACCTACAGCTTTGTAGAGAGTCCAGGGTGGAGGCAGGGTAGTTTGGTGTTTCTCTAGTTCACTTGGCTGGGGATGGAACAAAGCTATACCATCATGCTGGCAACATTCAAAGCCCCAGAGGTGCCCAGCAACCCAGATGTGGGCAGAGTGGCAGGTTTGATTTCTTTTTTCCTCTTTAGGTTTATGTTCAATTCTATTTTAATATGATTAAAACTGAACTCAAGGGTGCTAGGGAGATAAAATGGATCAGTGGATAAAATGCCTGTCATGCAACTCTGATTTAGGATTCCCAGACCCCAAGTAAAAAAGCTAAGAGCTATGGCGGGCTTCTGTAATCTACAGCAATGAAAGATCCTGCCTCAATTGAGGTGGAAGGTGAGGACTGACTTAAAATGTGTTCTCTGACCTCCATATGTGCACTGTGGCACACTTACACACACACACAATAAATAAATAATTTTCTAATAAACTGACCTCAAATATAAAATAGGTCAAATGACTCTGAAATCCATGTGCTCTATACAATAAGCCTTCAAGCTCATATCTCAAATGGCTTTGGTAAAGATACAATAGGAATATGTGTACACGACACCAATCCCCTTCTTCACACATAATACCAGTAATTTTGAACATCTATCCATTAAAGAGCAGTTGGCAAAAAATCTAATTAAATAGGGTTTGGTTTAAAAGTTGTCCAGCCGAAGCAAAACAGAAAGGAAATTGCCTCTGTCCAAAAAGTGCCCAGTGCTTGCTGAAGGAAGTGAACCCCAAACCTGGTGAGTGACCACAGCAAAATAGTAGCAGTTACAGCTAGCATTCAGTGAGCTCTTACTCTGCACAGAGTTGTAACTGCTTAATCCTCACACATTATAAGTGGAACGCCACCTATCACATAGGGTGATCCTCTTGCCACAGGTGAGAAACTGAGGCTCTTGGCTGATAACTTGTCTGAAGCTCTTGTTTAAGAGGTGGCACAGCAAGAAGCAGCCTAGAAGCATCCACAACCAGAGCTCCTGCTCAATCCCTTCAGAATTCTACTGTCATAGTAGCAGACCCATATTAAGTTATAGAAAACAAGAAACAAAAAAATTAAAGATAATTTCATTTCTCTTTTGCCTGAAAGAAATTTGGAGAAAGGTTGTCATCACAACTCCACAGTTGTGGGGACCTGGGTTCCGTTATTCTGTCCTCTCCTATCCAGACACTTAGTTCCTTTCTGCGAGGGACTTCAAGACCCATGGGGATGGCTACCTCTCCAAAATAGAGTCTTAATACACAGTTGTGTGTTGACATGTTAATAACATATACCCACCCCAATGTTTATGTCTCTGAAGCTATTACTTGATAAGGTTCTTGGTAAAAATTTGCCTATAGCGTCATTGCTCTACTTTTCTGCTTATTAGACAAATCCTGTGCACAGACACAGTGTCACCTTCCCACCAGGTGGATATTAGTGTCGCAATTTTATGGTCATCATAGAACTGAACTCGTGAAGACTTTTGATGTGTCTGGCATCAGTTCCTCCAACAATCCCCCTGCATAGTAAAAGCCATTATATTATTTGTTTTGAAGATGACAGAATGAAGGCTCAGAAAAGGTAGGCTACTGCTTTGATACTGCTGGGCTCCCAAGGCCATTATACACAAGAAGCTTGAATAAGAACCACACTCTCCCATCAGAAAGCCTCTCCAAAGAAAACCTGATAAACCAAGGAAACTCACACTGACTGGGCTTTCAACAGCCTATTGATTAGGCGGGAACTTCCCTAGCTCAAAACTTCTGACAAGTTCAGTTATGAAAATGTCTCCTCAGCTCAGTGTCACTTGTCACCTGTCAGCAGAGAGGGGAAAGGTGCAGTGAAGTTCATGTCACTCTGCTATACAGGGTTGAATTGACAGCCTTGTAGGAAGGATGTCAGTTACCAGTTCAGAGAAGGTGAGTGCATATCAATAGAAGTTTGCAAGTTTCTCAACTTGCTGATGGTGACAATGAGTTTCCCTTAGAAACTTAGCAGCTGCTAGAGAGGACAGTGTATAGCAAGAGTGCCTTCCTGTGGTGGCAGGAGGAGGGACTGACCACCTGCTCCAGACTCAGCATGGTGGGAGCTGCTGCTGAACAGAGGAAAACACTCTTAAGATAGAGTTAGCTGTCCACACAAAGAACCAGATAGGCACCCCTGAGACAGTTCTGAGTGCTGCAGGAGAGACATCCGGGCCTGGTCTGAAAGTAAGGACACCTGAGACCTCATTCCAACTCGGCCTTTCAGGAGCTGGGTGATTTGGGCAAGGAAAGTGAAGACCTTGGATTAGATTGCCTCCAGCAGGAGTTAGGATGAAATAGAACCGAGAGAGTGGAGAGCTGGGTAAGTGGCTCAGTGGTTAAAGGCACTTGCTAGCAAAGCCTGAGAGCCTGGGTTCAATTCCCCAGTGTCCACATAAAGCCAGATACACAAAATGGTGCATGTGTCTGGAGTTCACTTGCAGGGGTAAAAGGCCCTGGCATGATGCCCCCATGCTCTCTCACACATACACACAAATAAAGAATTTTTTAAAGAACTTAGAGAGAGAAAAGACTTGTAAAGAAGAGGTCACCATGACTGGAGAGATGGTTTAGTGGATAACACACTTGAAGACCTCAGTTTGGATCCCCAGAACCCACATAAAGTCAGGTTCAGTTGCAAGTCTGTAAATACCAGCATGACTATGGAGAGGTAGAAGAGAGAGGGAGAAAAATCCCAAGAAGTTCATGAGCCAGCTAGCCTGGCAGACACAGCAGTGAACTGCAAGACATTCTGCTCAAACAATGTGGAAAACAAAGGTTGACACCCAAGGTGTCCTCAGACCTCAACACATGTGCTATTGCACCCAGAGCCTACACACACACACACACACACACACACACACACACACACACACACACACACACATCTCAATCCCATGTAGCATCTGGGAGCCATGTATAATTAAGTGCCTGTATCTGAACTGTGTGGGTGCAAACTTTGCCCTGCAGTTAACTCCTGTGTGACTACTACTTAGCATACTTAACCTAGAGCATCCCCAAAAGACTGAAAGTTACAGGTGTATTGATCCCTTAGCCCTCAGGGCATCTGGAAGGTAGCACGGGCCCCAGGCTAGTAACCTCTACCTGTGAACCTCCTCACCCTGTACATGTACCTTCTTTCCTACGACCAGACAAATACCATTTTCTTGTTATGAGAAGGGGAAAAGATAGGCAAGTTCTAAGAACCTACCTAGATCTTTGATGCACCATCTTTCAACAAGATGAGTAGTTCCTGCAACATGGCCATTTTGAAGATTAAGACTGGATGTGCAGGGGCTGGAGAGATGGCTCAGCAGTTAAGGTGTTTACCTGCAAAGCCTAACAACCTGGGTTTGATTCCCCAGTCCCCACATAAAGTCAGATGCATACAGTAGCACATACAACTGGAGTTCACTTGCAGTGGCAAGAGGCCCTGGAATGCTCATTCTATCTCTCTTTCTCTCTTCTCTGTTTCTCTGCTTGCAAATAAATAAGAAAAAAAAAGATTGGATGTGCAAAGTGCTTAACAGAGCAATGCTCAGTAATAATATTGTCATTGCCATAACCATGGCAAGCCTCCAACCCAACAAGAGGAGGACCCTTCTTAGTGCAAATAGTCTCCAAAGTCCACAATCTACCCCTAGCAAAAGACTCAAGATGCTGGTTTCCCATGCACCTGTCTCCACGCGGACCTTGTACAGAGAGCACATACTTTTGTCCCTGCAGATACCTATCTCAGGGGAATTTTCCTTCTACAAAGATAGTACCCTTTAAAAGACTACTTCAAAGCATACAAATAGGCATACAGCATTCAGATTATTACATATAATAATTAATATACTAAGAAGTGAATAAGGGAAAATACACAGGGTGTCATGGCAAAGTGGCCCCTTTTCTGAGGATGTGATAGGAAAATGGTTCACTCTGTCTCCTGAAATGGGTGATATGGAGGTTGAGATCAGCACTGCAAGGGGCTACTTATGATCATGGATGGACACTCGAGAAAGGAGTGTTGATGCAAGTTCATGAGGAAGAGCTTTGCCAAGCCTCTACACCCACCCTCAGAAGTGTGGACCAGGCAAACTTTGTGCCTGGGGTCTCACTGTCTAGCTATCGGCTTCAAACACTGAGATGCGCCTCATGCAGAGAGGAGGGGGCTGCAGGGCCATGGATACCCAAGGGAATCAGAGCCAGAGTGTTCAAGGATGTACAGAGCAGAGAGCAGAAGTTTGTTGATGGCCGCACATAGGTGGAAATTGATAAAGAAAGAGCAACCGTGGAGGAACAAAAGAAGTGAGCAGCAGCGGACCAGGAGGAAACTGACAGGAAGAATGATTTCTATGCCAGAAAAGAGAGGGTGTGAGCAGTTGGCCCACACTCCCTGGAGACTGGCAGCCTGTGATGTGGAGATGGCAGTTTCTGGATATTCATGGAGGCAAAGACCACAAAGGACCAGTGGTGTTGGCATGGTAAAGCAGGAACAGCAAGCGATTGGATGGCCCTCCCTTGGCCTTCCTCTTGGTCACATCCTGCCTGTGCTTAAGTGAGGGATGTGTCATGTGCTACCCTACACCACAGGTGTTCCGTACTGTACCTCACCACTGGCCACTTTCATAAGTCTGGACCCCCAAATGTCCCTTAAAAAGTAACTAAAACAAATATAGAAGTTAAACAGTTACATACATGCACAAAAATTTATCCTGAGATCCTGTTAAGTCTTCAGGCATTTCCTCGAGATTTTGTTTTCAAATGCTCCAGCTTATAATTTCTTAGACTTCTAAAGAAAATCGACAATATAATGAATTTCTTTTTATGTGAAACACAGAGAGTGCTTACTCCTTTGAAGACATTTCCTTTTAATTTTTATTTATTTATGTGTGTGTATGTGTGTGTGTGTGTGTGTGTGTGTGTGTGTGTGTGTGTGTGTGTGTATGGTCTTGCCTCTGCAAACAAACACCATTTGCTTGTACCCCTTTTTGTGTCCAGGGGCAGACTGTCATGGTTTGATCGAGGTGTCCCCCACAAACAAATGAATGTGTTTTGATTGTGATCCTCAGCTGATGGCAGTTTGGATTTTACAACCTCTCTAGAGCTGTGTTGTTGGGGGGCGGGCTTATGGGGGCTATAAGCCAGCTTCACCTTGCCAGTGTTTGGCACACCTTCCTGCTGCTGTTTTCAGTGCTGTGGCAGAGGTGATGTTTACCCCTCTGCTCATGCCATCATTTTCCCTGCCAGGATGGAGTCTCCCCTCGAGTCTGTAAGCCAAATAAACCCATTCCTCCACAAGCCATTTTGCTTTGGTTCTTTCTGTGCAGCAACTAGAAAGCTGACCGCAACAGGTGGCTTGGAAATTGAACCCAGGCTAGCAAATTTTAAAGCAAGTGTCTTTAACACTTAATTGTAAAATTAAGTACAATTTAATTTAATTAAGTAAGTAAGTAATTTAATTGTACAATCTTCCGCGATCCTGTAAACATTTCTAAGGATGTCTCAATTATGAGAGTTTACCTTCCCAATACTATAAATCCAGCCAAGAGTGCTTCGTGTTTTCCTTGGAGGTAACATCTCAAAAAGTTACTCAGGAGTCTAAGGGAGTCACTCTGCCATTCACTGGCATTTCCTTACATAAAACTCAACTGAAAACCATGCCTTTGCCACTGCTCTCAGCAGCTCTGCCTAATTGAAAACAGTCCACCAGAACCGTGGAGGTGAGGCTCTTGAAGAGAGCAGCCCCTATCCTTGGCATCTGTGCACCAAAGCCATCCATCCTTCCAGCCTCACAAACCAGCAGGTGGCAACACTCACTTTAAAACACAAAATTCATACTTCCACTCCACAGATAGATGCGGATAGCTATCTGGTCCTAGAGCTCTGAAAGAGCCTAAAAGGGGAAGGCAGAAGGGGATGACCATGGTAATTATTCCCATCACAAAAGGAGAGAACCGATAGGAAGAACCGTAACCAAATCCCTACGCCCAAACAATTCTCCCCCACAACTGCCTCAATCCAGAGTCTCTGGCCTGTGCATCCCCTCCCTGAATGTTGGCCCAGTTGAGACATCATCCTTGCCACAAGAAATCTCACAGAACTTTAGAAAAGATCTTCACAGAGAGGGATCCAGGCTCTTCAAAAGTTGGCTGTAGCTCACTCTCTCTGGACATGCACTGAGAATGCATCTTCCCATAGAAATGTGGGTGTCACCTGCTTCTCCTCTGGTGGGATGAGCGCTGGGGCATGTCCTTGAGGGTAACCCTGCCCATTATGTTCTCAGGGAAGTGGGGCTGGGGGTGCCCTGGTCCCCCCACCAGAACTTCATGATTCTGATCATTGGTACTGCTTTCTTCTGTGTAAGAAATGAACCCTTCCTATTTGCTCCTCAACAGGGAGTGTTGGAAATCCTTAAGAGACACAGAATTGCTGGCTCTCAGTTCCCTCTCTCCTTATCTTTTCTGCAGAAAGCTCACCCTACTGTCAGTCCCCAGGATGAGGAGGAGCAGGTCTCACAAAGAAATTGCAAATTTTAACTTCACTCTTTCAATGCTAATAGAAGTCTTGGAGCATAACAAGAAGTTTCTAGATTAAGGACATAAAAGCTAGGAAGAAAAATTTCCAGGTTCTGTTTTAGAAGTGCATTGATCACACACAGGACCTGGTCTAGACTCTAGAAACAGGTATATCAAACCTGCATCCCTGGATGTGTCCCTGGATAGCTATGAATGTGGCCCAGCATGTCTGTAGATGACATCATCATGTCATAATGTAGAAAGGTTGGACATCCCACTAGATGATTCCAAGTATTCCTGCCAGTGCTGAGTCTCTAAGACCATCAGCCAACAGTTCTTGCGTCCAACTTCTTATCCCAACTCTGAGGCAATTCCCCTCACCAAATACTACAGAAGCTACTGAAGAGTCCTTTCCCTTACCTGTGAGTTTCAGCTATAAATCCCACTGAAGGAACACCTACCTCAAAGTAAGAATTGTGCATGTATTCTTTGGAGACCCAAAGCCACCTGCACAGGTAGGTATTACCAATGTTTCTTTCCATGCGGGGAAACTAAGGCTCTGTAAAGGACCAATCTTAGCCAAAACATTAGCTCAGGCAACAGATGGCCCCATGTGAATCCTTCAATTAAACCCAATGCACCTCAATTATTAACCATAACCAAAGCAAACAATGAAATATGTATGGACACTATACCTCTAATATTCTCTGAAATATTTTCACAAAGGGAGACTTCAAGAAGAAGGTAAGTATGTTGGCTACTCACACATTTAATGTACAAACTATTAAACTTCCTTGTTATGATTTGCGGGTCAATTCTCTGAGAATAAGGACAGCTTCCTTCCTTCTTGTTTAAAGGTTGATATATTGCTGCTGTGGTTTGGAGGACTTGATAGCTCTCTGTTCCCTGCCCAAGTTTAATTGGAGCTCTGTCAGGTTCAATAACTAATGGTGTCAGGCCCTCCCTGATTGATGGTGCTGGCTATCCCCTGAACATGGTTAGTGTCCACCTGGGCCCTGATTCAGCAAAGAAATCAAAAGTCTCCTCTTTGACACACACAAAAAAAATAGAGGCATTCCCAGACAAATTGCTTTTTTTCCAGACACATTTGTAAAAATTGCCTGGACTTCCCTGACAGGTGTGAGGTGACCAAGGTTGCTCAGGTAGAAGAGACAATGAGGGAGAGACAGCCTAATGCATCACTCCCTGAGAAAGAACCCAAATCAGGAAGAGGGCATGAGGACAGGCTGGCTGGACGCAGTCCCTGTGACTTGAGGCAGGAAGGTGTTTTTCAGAATCCAGCAACCTGCCTGTCAACGGAGGCAGCAGTGAGGGGACACTTCACTACCTACCATCTGGAACTCAGGCTCCCAAAGAAAGCAAACATTTCCAGGAGGATTCACACTCCGTTTCTATGAACCTGTGATTTCTCCTGCCCCTTTCCCAATCACAGTTAAGAACTAGTGCCTGGTGACATATACAGCATGTCTGAGCCCTGCTGAGAAGCTGGAAAGGAGACAAGTGTTTTATGAAAACTGAGAAAATGAGTGACAACCATCTCAGCAAAATGCCAGATTTGGTGAAGACATTCATTTTTCAACCTCTCCTTTCTTTTTCTTTTTCTTTTTTTTTTTTTTTTTTTTTTTTTTTTTTTTTTTTTTTTTGTTGTTGCTGTTTTTCCAGGTAGGGTCTCACTCTAGCCCAGGCTGACCTGGAATTCACTATGTAGTCTCGGGGTGGCCTTGAACTCATGGCGATCCTCCTGCCTCTGCCTCCCGAGTGCTGGGATTAAAGGCGTGTGCCACCACACCGGCTTTTCCTTTCTTAATCTTAATTCTTGATAATTTCATACTTTTTTATACAATGCATTTGATCCCCCCCTTAGCCTCTTCCCTTCCCCTCCCACTAAAACCCTAGCTCTCCCCGTTAGGTTCCCATCCCACCCACATGCCTTGTTTCTTTTATTTCATTTGCCCACTGATTTAAATTAGGGTTGTGTGTGCCATCATGGGTGGGAGGTTAATTTCTGGAAAATGGGAAATCCTCCAGTGGTTACCCCACTGAAGTATATGACTTCCCTCTCACAGCAATCATTGGTTTCCATTATTTATTCTGGAAGGTGTGGGGTCAGGTGCATAAAATGCCATCTGTTGTGGGTCCATGAGTGTAGTGGACTTGTGTGCAAAAGAAAGTATCTGAAGCCCCACTTCTCATTCTCCTGCTCTTGCATCATTTCTGCCCATCTCCCATGAGTTCCCTGAGTCTTGGAGGATGTGATTTAGATGTCATGTTTAGAGCTGAGCACAAACTAGTTACTTCTTCTTGGTAACTTAGTTATCCCTGCAATCAACTTGGCCCTTTGTTATAAAAATCTTCTGTGTTGGGGGCTGTGAGCAGTACCCATCTGTGGGAACAGAGATATTTAGAAGGCAGTTTGGAATGTTGACCAGTTAGCATAAGCACTGTATGGGGTTCCTCCTTGGGGTCTAGTTCCCTGGCCATACACTTTTGACCAGATTTACAGTAGCAGGCATGATTTCCCTCCTCAAATCCAATCGGAGAGCAACTGGTTCCTCCCATCACTCTCCTGCCTCTATGGTACTAGTCAACACAAATTTGCCTTTTCTCCCCAGCAGCTTGCATTGCACCTTATGGTACAAAGTAAGGGAGTGAGCTCCCAGCTCAGTTCCAGCTTGATTTTTACTCCCTGCAACCCAAGCACATGGTATCTTCAACAATAGGGACTTACATAGTTTTGATGGGCAACCAAGAACAGTAGCAATAGCCAATATTGTGTAGGGGTCTCTGCGGCCTCCCTGACTAACAACTCTTAGAAGGTACTCATTCCGGGCACTGGGATATTCGACTAATACCCCGTGGCTTCAGGAAGCAGGTTTATCCACCCATGTAGGACATTCTTAAAGACATGCTCAAGGCTCAGGGGTGAGTCACACTATTGTAGTCAATGGAGGACTGTCATCATAGCTAGGAGTTAGTAGATCAGAGATACTTAGGAGGAACTGGATTCAAGGACGAGGAATTGCTGACTCTTTCATTTGCTAGGTCTGCCCATTTTGTCACCCAAGGGCAGCAGAACAGGTCCTCTACACATCAGGCAAGTTCTTGTCCGTCCCAGAGACCTGAATGAAACTGCATTGTCAGCAAACTCTTTGACTGAACACTTGCACTCACGTCCCTGCTGCTCCTTTCCTTCCAGAAAGTCTCCTGGCTGCTTGTTTTTCTGGTCTGTTTTCTCCTCAAGACCACAGACGGCTTGAACTTTTTCCACTCGTGACTCCTTTTCACCTGAAAATTTTTTATGAAACTCCATGTATATAGGTATAGAATAAGTATACAAATCCAGCACATATACAAGTCAATACAAATGTACTGATAATAAATCATAAAGAATTTTATTTTAAAACAATTCCTTGGTATCCATGAAATTTCACCATTTATTAAAGACAAAGGCAACTTTACATGCTTATGGGATGGGTGTGTTTGTTTATTTTACATAAAGAATTAAATCTTGGCAGAATATTTGATATTGGGGGACGTAGAGCTTCAGAATGCTTTCCAGAGTTGATCAATACTTTGATTTTATGATCAGTGGTGCTGGGAACAGCACCAAATGGCAGAAGTTTGCTTGCAGCCATTTCTGAAATTGTTCCTAATGACAAGCCAAAATTTAACAGGTTTTTTTTTTGTTTAGAAACTCAAACAGCAATTTTTTTAATCAAGTATGCTAAAACAATCCAATCCACATTAATTTCATATATGCATGCTGAGGAATGATTGTAGGAAAATATAAGATGTCTGTTTTGCATAATTAAACCATGTTTCTATAAGAACACAAAACTTTGTATTACAGTAACAATGCTGAAATTCATCTTATTCAATGGTCTTGAACCTGATCCAAGGGTTTTAGGCAGCGCTTATTGGAATTGTGTGGTAGAATAGTATTTGCAGTGGAAAGTGTGCATGTTGTATCTTCAGATTCAAGGTTACAGTGCAATTACAGGATGCATCACAGGCAAGTGCTATCAGAAACACCTCTGACTCATCTTGCATTCGGTTTTGAAATGATGTTTGGCCACAGCACATTCAGAAAACTTTCACTGCTGCCAAATTTTTCATGACCCCCACATTCAATATGTGACCCCACTCATGGTTAAGTCATGGGCGGACAAGACTATAAGAGCTACAAAAAAGTATGACTATATCCTTGTTCACCTTTAAATCTCTCAACTCTAACATAGATGTGTACAGATGACACCTCATAAATGACTTAGAGAAGTGAAATGAATGAATTGGAAAACTCCCAGAACTGGATATCAGGAGAACTTGGATTTAGCCCCAAGCTTTGTCATTAAATGAATGTGCAACTTCAGGTTCCATTGCATTATTGCATTGTCTATTAAAAAAAATAAGGAGCTGCTGGCACCTGTTCTGTTGTGACTGTGAAATGTTCCTCATGTGTTCATGTCATTGGATATTTGGTCATCAGTGGCAGTTCTGTTGTGAGAGGTTCAGGAGCCTGTGGGGAGGAAGGGACTAGCAGGCAGAGGTAGGTCTCTGGGGGCAGGTCTTTGAATGTTCTGGCCTATTCAACTTCCAGACAAGCTCTCTTCTTCATCCTTTGAGATGTGAAGAAACTCTACCTGAAGGTCCTACCAGCACAGACAGATGTACCCCAGTCACCATGAAGGGCTATGTTCCCTTAAGCCGTAAACCAAAAACATCTTCTCCCTTAAGTTGTTACTGTCACATTTCTCAATGCCACAGAAATGAGAAGAGTAAGATGGTCTCTCTCCTCCCCTGTGGCCAGAGGAAGGTCCAGGACTTGAAGAAGTGTGCATGAAGGAGATGCTGAGTAGACCACATCCCACCTATACCCTCCAACAGAACTACTCCAGGTTTACTAATATGCAGTAGGTAAGACCTCAATTAAGACTGAGTAAAAAAGTGGGCTTTGACTGCCAAGAAACTATTTAAATAGTTGGCGTTCACAGCTGTTTCCTGCCAATCTGTTAAAAAGAGCCCACCCCTCTACCCACCACCGCACACTACCAACTACCATCCCCCAGCAGCTGCAGGTGTCTAACTAGCCTTGCCTTCCCACCTGTCTGAAACCCCCTTAATCACACCTTCCCCAAGCCCACGTTCCTGCCTCCTCTCTGATTCCCATGCAGTCAAAGAACATGTTCCCCAAGAGCCAAGCTCACCTCCCCTGAGTCCCAAGAGTTCTCATCAATACTCGGCAGAATTAAATTCTAGCAGCATAGGACCAGTTGTTTATTAAACTTCTTCCCAGTCGTTCTAAGATACATTGGTTTGCATCTTACCTAGTAATCAATATGTTGAACAAGGACTAAAACATTTCTGAGCACCTACTACGTGCAAGGCATTGTACCAAGGAAATTTAAAAATGAGTAAGACACAATCACTACCCCATAGGGGTTTTTCTTATTAATAAAACACCAAGGAAATTTAAAAATGAGTAAGACACAATCACTACCCCATAGGGGTTTTTCTTATTAATAAAACACCAAAAATGTTTCTTTGGAAAAAAAAAATAGATGCTTTAAAACCTAGAAATATACTTTACTTACTGGCATTCACGATAGTGCCTGATTTAGTAGGCACTTAACGGTGAATGAGTGCATAAAGTGGGGAAATTAGAAAGTCAGGAGTTATTTGTAAATTGCTATTAGTTGGTAAGTAGGTTAGAAAATTAGGGATAGTCAGCCAGCTACATGAAAATGGAAAGGCCTCTCTCTGTAGAGTAATTGGCATTCAAGGGTGAATAGCCACTGGATTTAATCCTTCCCAGAGAAAGAGCACCTATTAAAATAATTGTGTATCTTAGATACACAAGTATCTTTGATAAAATGCTGAGAGAAATAAAGTTCTAAAGGGAAGAAGTAATTTACCAGCATTTGCCAACTCCCAGCTTGGTCTCTTCCTTATGAAAGTGTCATGGAGAATCAAGCCAGGATGGGCTCTGAATGAAGAGAAGTGATCAGAGGGGAGAAACACATGGTGATTATCTTTCCTATTGTACAACACTGTCTGAGGCACAGTGTGGAAGCCCAGCATGATACACAGGGTCTCGAGGAGCATTGGGCTTTGACTGGCTCTCTTCCTTGGAAAGACCCTCACACTCAAGAGGCTATAGTCACATCCTCTGAGATACACAGGAGGGACTTCATATATTGAGACTATTTCAAGTAGAGACCTCCTGGTATCTTGTCCTAGCTCTCTGGTTGTCAATGTGTAAGTCTGCTGTGAGTTGAACTGCTTTGAAACTGACAATTTGTCAACTTATAGGCTATGATGAGCTTCTCTTCTTTCTGTTAGACCTGCTAAAATGAATCCTTCTTGTTTCTCAAGGACGTAGACCTCCTGTCTCTGAAAAACACCATGACTGCTTGAACCCTGACATTGTTTTATATATTGATTGTCCCCAGCTACATGGTAATATTTTGGTATCGATGTGCCTCTTTCTCCCTATTCACATAATGGGTGACCAAGAAATACACAATCACTTTGATAATAACATGTCAAATGTCATGATGAAGGTAACTCTGGGAAAATAAATTCTTAATTAATTATCAAACTAAGTGAAGATTACCCATTGGTCTCTCACTTAGAATAGTGGTTCTGTACTTTAGTATACCCAAAACAACTTTTGATGAATAAAAACCACACTTCCTTTACTATTCTGGAATGAAAACTAGAAATGATGTTACCGTCCTACACACTTAAATATGCTTAAAGTGTAAAAGATAAACTGCAGAATATTCTAATAGAAGCACTATTCATTAAATCACGAGAATACTGGAGCATGAATATCTTGAAGGCATATTGAAGTCGCCAGTGGTTTGCAGTCAATTTTAGAACCACTGTGAACACAACTGTCACATAGGTGTGTTTTCTGCTGCTCAAAGACATGAGTACTGTTGCAGGTGATGATGTGGAATTCCAAAATTATAACAAACGCTGGGTAAATTCCAAAAATAAAACAGATCACTGCAGTCCCTCCATTTATTTAGTTGTTGTCCTAAAAAAAAAGTATATAAAGACACACATGAAATGTTTTGTGTTTATATGTAAAGTGGAAATAAATGCATGTTCAGAAATCATAAACAGGTCTCATTTACAGCAGTCCCCACAGGGGCCTTTCAGAAGTCATGTAAGATGCGATGCTTCACTCTGTGAAACAGTCCACACATTATAGAACATCCAACAGCACAGGATCCTGCAGATTTATGGCCACAGGTTCCGACAATGATGATAAGACTCACAGACACTCCCACTGGCTTCAGATTCTGCTAGGAGGCAGTACCACCTTGTTGAGAGCCAGAGTTTTGTAGTGTTTCCAATAAGGCTCCCCACCACCACCACCACCACCACCACCACCACCCTTGTTCCAGATGATTAAGAGTTGACTCAGGTTGTGAGACAAAAGAATGGTGCACTAGGAAAAACCCTACAGCTTATGGAGTTGGTCATTTCACTTCACCCATGGAAAGGTGAGTGTTCTAATCTTGGATATTCTGTTCCCAGATTTAAGTTAAGAATCAAGGTTTCCCTTGCCATGGCTTTTGTTTCCTACTGAAATTAGAAAGTTACTCTTGAACATATCTCTCTGACACATCGGGTATTTTGAAATAGTTGAAGGATTTAAAATTCGCCAGTTTTTTCCATGCCTCTGAGCTTGTAAACATTCACTCCTTGACACTATGTCAGTTGAGATCATCTCTAGTACCCTCTAAAAACAAATCAGAAATATTTGTAAATACTGTAGGAGCCTGTATAATATGCCCTAAAGAATGACTTCCTCTATGGTTATCAGCTGGCTGATTTCCCCACTATTCTCCCCAAGCAGCAGTCAACAGGATTCCAGCAGGACCTGGGAAATGAGTGACTGGGATTCCAAAGGTTCTTACACCACACACAGCCAGGCCTCTTCCTTTGACTCAGGCAAGCAAGGGGCTGGTCCCTCACAAGACCTAATGAAGATGTGGCTTTTCACTAATAACCCCTAGCTAGTGGGTTCTGGTGGTAAACTGGATACTTTTACATTTAGCTTGGCAGATCAGAGAGCATGAAGAGAATGCTTCATTGTACAGTCCGCAACACTTACTGGCTCTTCAAATTATTTGTAGTCAAATCAATGCCTATTTCCAAAGCATCATTTGGGGGCTGGGGAAATAGCTCACATGGAAAGTTCTCGCCTTGCTAACATGGAAACAAGGGTCCAATCCCCAGAAAACAATGCTTTTAATTCCAGTGCTGGGGAGGTAGAGATAGACAGACCCCTGTGGCTCAAGAGCCAATCAATCTAGTCAACTTGGTGAGTTCCAGACCAATGACAAACCCTCTCTCAAACAGAAAAAGGAGGACTGTGCCTGATAAGTGACACCCAAGGCTGTCCTGTGGCCTGTACACACACATATATACACATGCCCCTGCACACATATGAGCATTCACACACACATAGTACCAGCTCTTGGAACCATGCATGGTAGTATACCCCTGTAATCTCAGCATTTAGGAGACATGGGGAAGGGGATTATCACTAGCTCTAGGCAAGCCTGGGCTAAATATCAAGATCCTTTTTCAAACAAGGCAATTTTAAAAAGCACACTTAGAAAACTTTGACCAAAGAGGCTAAATTAATTGCCTAATTCCTTCCTCATACGGCATTAAAAGTGCCCCCTAATCTCCATGTGCATGCACAGCTTTAAAGAAAGCAGAAGTGGACACAGAAGTCCCCCAGGCTCCAAGATAATAACTCTAGGACTCATACTCTCTGATCTCCTCATGGAAGAGCTCTTCCTGAAAGAAATCATTTCCCCTTACTTTTAGACTCAGTTCGATCCATTCGAATGCCAGTGTTGGAAGCAGTGATTTATAAAACAGCTGGTGCCTATTCCAAGTGAGTTCCATGACAGCTACAAGTCTGCCATCAAGGAAGGAGCTGGGAAACTATTTTACACAGTGAGGGAAGGAGGGCCGATGTAGAAACTAAAACCAAATAGCAGCATGGGCCACTTAATATGGGGACAAAGGGCTTTACTGTTCCCAGGAGTTTCTCTAATAGAGGACAATATAGTAATTGATACAAGAGAAGAGTTAAGTTATGCTCAATGCCTTTTGCAGCAAAAGCAGAAAGAGTAAACATAACAGAATCCTAGAGTGTCAGAGTCAGAGATCCTTAAGAGAGCATCTCTCGTGGGGTGCTTTTGTTTTAGGAGTAGATATGGAATGTAAAGGGTGGGACTGATAGCAGCCTAGCCTGATGGCTGCCCAGGCACTGAGAAGAAGAAAGAGAGAGGACATCTCACTGAACCATTGACCTCTCCGTTTGTGCTGTCTGGCATTGATTTCATACCCTTCAAATGGAGAAGAGCCTGGATCTCTTTATTCACAAAAGTGTGAACTATTGTTACCTGGTTTGTGACGAGAGAAACTCAGGGTTGACCCCTAACAAAACTGGGGCTGAGGGTAAAGTTTCCTTTGAATTGCCTCTGACCTCCGTGAATATCCCAAACCTGATGTATTTCTTCCAGGATGTCCATTGTCCATCTTCTAACTGTCCCCCATGCCCACTTGCCTGACCCCCAGAATCCCCATCCAAAACAGGAAGCGCAGACTCTCAGAAGTATGGTGCATTTTCAGTCTCTTTCTGATTCCATCTGTAATCACAGCAGCAGATGAGGCGATGTGCTCGTGTGTTTCAAATATAGCTGAGCCCAAGCACTACTGAGGAGTGTGCTAAAATGCAAAGTCCCTTGAAATAAGGACTCTATAGATGGTCCTATAGACGTGAGCCTTGAGCCCACTTTGGAAAACCCTTGCCTCTCTAGCCTCATAGACTGCCGGGACCCCATCACACTCTCCTCCACCCAGCACTTCACAAGTCTCTCCTCTACATCTTTGCTTCATGTCCCACCTTCTTTGTCCAATTAATTCTCCCATGTGCCTGGAAGCCAACTGAGTCCATGTCTCATACCTCAGTCATCAGTGTTCCACTGCATTCTTACATCCTCGGGCTTATACAGCCTGCCACACAGCATCCCTGGAAAAGAGGATCATTATTATTTGTCTTTCTTGCCCCACATATTTCGTAGGCTACCAAGTCATCTAAAAATGTTGAACTATTTCTTTATATTTACATTTCTATCTACCCCTTTGATATACTATGGTATTTTTACAGCTCTCTGAAGACGTCTTCTACCATGTGACAATGAAAAGAAGAATGTTATATTATAGTCCTGGTGTCATGGGTGGGCATCACACTGAGTTAGGCTGGCATTCACTCAGGATATCAGCTGCCTGAGGAACAAAAGAACCAACAAATGAGCATTTTTTAAAAGAAAGATTGATTTTTCTTTTGCTTTTCTTTGGGGGGAGTGTGGTATGTACTCATGTATGTGGGTTTGTGGGAACACAGTATAAGCGGGTATGCATGTATGTGTGTGCACATGCATGTGGAGACCTGAAGACAGCCTTGGGTGTCATGACTCAGGACCACCCTCCATCTCCTCTGAGGTAGAGTCTCTCATTTGCCCGGAGCTCACCAATTAGGCTCGAGTGTCTGGCCAATGAGGTCCAGGGATCTGCTGTCCCTGTTTCCCCTGCACTTGAATTACAGGCGCCTGTAGCCACACTGGCAGTTTACGTGGGTAGAAGAATTGGACTCAGGTCCTCATGTGTGTAAGGCAAGCATTTTACCCACTAAGCTATTTCCCCAGTTGAGAAAGATATGGCTTCAATACTTCAGTAGAATTTCTTCTGATTGCCTTCCCAAGCATTCCAGTTAACAGTTTTCCAGAAGCTGAGTGTGGTGGTGCACACCTGTGATCTCAGCACTCAAGAAGTAGATGCAGGAAGAGCACTTCAAGTTTGAGGCCAGCCTGGGTCCATATAGTGTGAGCTCCAGGCCAGCCAAGGAGGTCTCAAAAAAATAATAATAATAGGCTGAGAAGATGGCTCAGTGCTTAAAGGTGCTGGCTTACAAAGCCTGCTGGCCTGGGTTCAATTCCCCAGTACCCACTTAAAGTAAGATGCACAAAGTAGTGAATGCATCTGGCATTTCTTTATAGCAGCAAAAGGCCCTGGCTCTCTCTCTAAATAAATAAATAAATATTTTTAAAGCAAAATGATGATGATGATGTAGCTGTAACTTTCTCATTGCTTGGACAAAACCCTCAACCAGAAGAAGCTTTTGGGAAGAAAAGGCTTGTGTGGGGATTACAGTTTTGAGAAGTTTCATCATGACAAAGAGAGCATGGCATGAGCAGGAAGCTGCCATATATCTGAGCCTCAATTCTGGGCTCAGAGCTGAGCTAATAAACCGCAAGGTCTGCCCCCAGTGACACACCTCCTCTAGGAAGGCTCCACATACCAAATTACCACCAGCTGGGGATTGAGTGTGAGGCTTAATCACAGACACATGAGGCTATGGGGAACAGTTCACATTCATATTACCACATATAAAATAATAATAATAATAAATAACAATCATAATGTTTTCCAGGAGCAAAGATGAAAGTAGTTTACATTGGCTTAGAGTTGACTCGTGTACACTCATGGGCTATATAATGGTGTTTGTAGTCGAGGATAGAACTCACATTTCACTTAAGTCCCGTAGATTTCCTTTCATGAAGCTGACAATTTCTATTGACTGAGTAATATCATAGCTGTCATAATGCCTTCACTGCAACATATTAGCTCAGATATGTGTGGTGACGCTAATATAAAGCCTACCGTGCTGCCAGTCTTGGGACATCATACTTTAAGCAATAGGAAATGACTACTCCTGGCTTATGTATTTACTATGTGCTACTGTTTATCAGTATGTTAGAGTACAGTTCTACTTATTAAAAACAAATTTACTGTAAAGCAGTATGCTGCATTACACTTCATACAGCTAAGGGTCACTGCCTATCTTGAATCCATCATTTTCTCTTGTGCTTTATTTACGGTCACATTACCTTGCTTATCGCGGTCCTAGGAGTAATAGGGCTGCATCATCTATTTATTTAGATGGATGCATACAAACAACATAAGTGTGTAGCAGGTTATACCATCTAGGATGGTGCAAACACACTACAGTATTCACACAATGAAAAATTAACCTAGCCACTTATTTCTCAGCATATCTCTGTTGCTAAATGATGTGTGACTTGCACGTAAACCTTTGTATATCTGTGCTAAGGTCCCAGAGAGTCTCATTTTGACTCAATATTGATAGCTACTAAGAAGTAAGCTCATCTCCTGAAGCATGCCATCTGTTTGCCTGTTTGTCCCTTGCCAGGTGTGTGCTATGCAGAGTTTGGAGTTCGAGTCCCCAAGACCACAGGATCCGCCTACACATACAGCTATGTGACCGTAGGGGAATTTGTGGCATTTTTCATTGGCTGGAACCTGATACTGGAGTATCTGATTGGCACTGCGGCGGGGGCCAGTGCTCTGAGCAGCATGTTTGACTCCCTGGCGAACCACACCATCAGCCGCTGGATGGTGGACACCGTGGGAACTCTCAACGGCCTGGGTGAGACAGCTCCATCCTCTTTCCCCACAATGTAAACTTGCTAAGCCAAATAAATGGATGCCCTTTCAGAATGCAGCCTGGAAAAACTGTGTCAGGAACTTAAAGTACTTCTTGTTGTTTGGGCAAAGTAATTCATCATTCTAAGGTAATTCTGACTTTCATGAGCATGTTATGCAAAAAGACATTTTATCAAAATCTTATTTAAGGAGTGAGGATTCCTTTTCCAAAATGCTTAGAACCAGTTATTTCTGAATTTTGGATTCTTTCAGACTTAGAAATGTTTCTGATACATAATGATACTTTGGAACGATACCTGGGAATATTACCCACACTAGCAAATTTGTTTATGTTTCATATATTCCCCTAGACACATCATCTGAAGATAATGTTATTCAATGTTTTTAATATATTTGTGCATAAAACGAACTTTTGTGACACTGAATTTTCTGCTTGTGACATTATGATGGTAATCAATAAGTTTCAGATTTTGTAGCATCTCACATCTTACATTTCAGATTTGGGTGCTCAACCTGTAATAACAGAAATTAGAAACAGTATAAATATTGTTCAGAGGGACAAATGGTCAAGTGAATTGTGGGCACCTATTAAGAACTTACCAACTAATAGGATGGTTAAGGATTTGAATGTAAAGTTCCATTGCAAACTAAAAACTCTGCTGTACATGTTTCATGTCAATAACTACATAAAAATGAAACAATGCAGGGGAAAGACCTGGAAGAAATTTCAGTGGTTTCATAATATTTTTTCAATTTTTCATAAATAATCGCACTAATTTCTAAGTCAAAAAAATGTTAAGAAACAAAACAGAATTCTGTCATCAGAAGTCAACAAGGTGCACTGTATGAATCTACTGAATGAATGTTAAATCCTCAGATGGACCTCAGGCTTCACCTGTCACTCATCATAACTTCCCATCCTGATGTCTGGAGTATCCTTTCACGTGCACAGGAAACAGAACAACCAACAGTTGAAGAAGCCTTGGACTCTTACCTCAGAACTTCCAAGGGAAACCGAGGATGTAGTTCAGTGGTACATCTCAGTGGTAGGGTGCTTATGTAGTGTACTTGAGACCTTGGGTTCAATCCCCAGCATTGCAAAAGCAAGAGAAGGAAAGAAGGTGGGGAAAAAGAAGAAAAAAAGGATGGAAGAAAGGAAGAGAGGGAGGGAGAGAAGGTCTTTCAAGGAATGATTCTGAAGCTATATTAAATTATTTTACTTCAGTGCCCCTAACTCACAAAAAAATTGACAGAAATGATGACCACCCTGATAACATGACCATAAGTATGAAGATCATATCTGAGTGGGGATTTCATGAAATTTTAGGCCTGAAACAGCTCAAACAGGTCATCCATCATCTTCAGTCTGCAGATGAAGCTGCATACTCAAGGCCTCACTGCTGGCCTTGTGCAGCTGAAAGGCAGGAGCCCGTTCTGAGGCAGTACCTCTTCTCCTCTGTAGAGGGCAGGATTCCACTGGCCAATGTGTAAAACCAAGCCAGCAGACCTGCTCACTAGTCAGCAATCACATACCACAAAATCGGGGCTGGGAACTCTCTTAAAACGTTTTTCAAAGATGCACTGTTTTAAATTTTCAAATAAAAAATATTATTGGAAGGTAAAGGAAATTTTAGAAAATACAAAATTAAGAATAATGAAGATAAAGCAGTTTGCAAAGAACATATTAGACTTATGTATATGTCTCAAATGCCTAACTTCAGTTGTGTCGTGATGGGCACCTTGTAATTGTCACTTCATATATACCAATTTTTAATTCAAAATATCATGACATCCCACCTGACTACCCAAACTTCCACTATTTGCAAATAGACACTTAACCTGTTTATGGATCATAACATAGACATGTATACACACACACACACACACAAACACACACACACGCGCGCACTTCCTTCTCTTTTCCTGTCAGATTGACCACTGCTCGAAGGGTCAGAGCAGAGCCCAAGTGCACTGAGATGGAACCAGGGGTTCTTTCCTCTAGACATTAACCATGTCCTTCTCCCCTAGGGAAAGGGGAAGAGTCATACCCGGACCTTCTGGCTTTGGTGATTGCGGTCATCGTGACCATCATTGTGGCTCTGGGAGTGAAGAATTCCGTGGGCTTCAACAATGTCCTCAATGTGCTGAACCTGGCAGTGTGGGTATTCATCATGATTGCAGGCCTCTTCTTCATCAACGGGAAATACTGGGCTGAGGGCCAGTTCTTGCCCCATGGCTGGTCAGGGGTGAGTTCATTCTGAAAGACTGGTATACCTTCCACCCTGAGAACAGTCTGAAATATAGTTGCAAGACAATGCTGTTCTGTTGACACCTTCTTTATTTTAATCCAAATTTAATTGGATGTTCTGAAGAAGTGGTTCTTTTTTCTTTCTCATCTACTTGTTTCCCAGCATTTGTTGAGATCCTACTTTATACAAATAATAATAGATAAAGCTGCAGCTGCTTGCAATATGTCTACCACTGCAATAAGTGCTTCACATGCAATGACTCATTTCATTATCAAAAAAATCACAATTAGGACTTAAAGGTGGATCTGAGTAGTGAAGCGCTTGCTGCACTCATGACCTGATCCCCAAGGGCTGCCACAGTGGTACTAGCCTGTATTCCCAGAGCCAGGAAGGCAGAGACAGGAGGATCCCCAGGGTTTTTAAACTAGCTGGTCTACCACACTGATGAACTCCAGGCTCAGTGAGAGGTCCTGCCTCAAAAGCTAAAGTGGAGAGTGATTGAGAAAGACACCCAAGGTTGTTTAAGAAATGCCTGCAAACACACATGCACAAATATGCCCACACACATATGAACACTCAAGCACGTGCAAAAACTAAAAGATGAAAATGAACAAATTTACACCTAAAGAGGTGGAGTGACTTCCTATAAAGTACAGTCCAAGTGGCAGGATCAGGGAAATGTCAAACCCCAGCATCTGTGCAGGACCAGTTCCGTAGAATATGTATACAGGCTGCTGAGAAAGGACGCCATGCTCATAAAAAGACAAACCAGGAAAAGAGGCCAGAAAGAGTGGATGGGTGGGTAAAGGATGAGGTTTACCTAGGTCTTAAGCCAAGGAAGGATTACCTTTAATTCAGTCCCAATCGACTCTGGGAAGAGAGTCCTGTTGGGGCCCAAAGGCAGTTGGCTGGGCTCAGCACAGTGCTCGCTATCAATCCCACTCCAGAGGCATAAAGAGCTCCCCTGTGTTGTCTGGGGGTGAACATGAGGATAGGCTGGAAAGAAGCATGAAGACAATAAAGACACGATATCAATGTTCATTCCATGTGTGAATGAAACCATCACCGTTTGTGTAAAGTTACACATTTTTACATTTCATTAACAAAAAGAGGGATTTTTCTTTTGGAAATTGAAGCTGTTATAAGCTTTTTCAGAAGGCTTTAGGCATTTGGAATTTTCAATTGTTATTTCATCCTTCTAAGGAAGGACCCACTAGTTCTGTGGATGCATACTTGCATGTAGTTTAAATAAGGTAAAAAGAAAAAAAAAAGCAGGTTGGACTTTGTGGTGCTTGCCTTATAAACTAGAGACAGAGGATCAAAAGTTGGGGCTAGCCTAGGCCAGATGGTGAGATTCTGTCTTGAAAAAAATTAAAGTGAAATAAAGAAAACACAATTATGATCCCAGAGATGTGACTCTAATCATCTCCTTTATACAAAAGGCTGCTGAATTCTAACCTGTCACATCCTTTTTTGTGGCATCATTTATAGCATGGGAGGCTGGTTTCTGTGTGGCAGAGGCTAGAGGAAAAGTAGCAGTGTGGTTTTTCAGTTCAGGTGTGATGGGCCCTATAGTAAAACTCATCTTCAATTGTAGACATCGAGGAGTGGAGGAAAAACAAAATCTTTCCAAAAATAAGTTCTTTTTCCTAAGAAAAAGAGCAAAAATATCTTTGTAGCATCAAAAAAAAGTGGGTGGGCTGGACATTTTCAGATCCCAACCCTAGGATCTGGTGGTATTAAAAATGCAAGGTCAGAGTGGCAAATTCTTACACTGACATGCGGTTTTAACCTTAAAACCTGGTTTCTTTCTCTAGTATGACTACTAAAAAAGCCTATTTGTAGATTTATTGGTAATACCTGCCAGCCTATCTTTTTTTTTCTTGTGACAGTGGATCATAAATCAGAGAATTTTCCGCTGGTGGGGATCTCAGAGGTCCCTCAGTCCCGTCCCTTCATTTGACAGATGATTGAATAGCCAGAAGCCAAGAAAGGCATGCTGGCCTAGGACTGGGGTTAGAATGCACATACAGAACTCCATGTTACTTTCATAGCTTGTGCTTAGACTGGTTTTCCTCCAAGATGTCCACGGATCAAAAATCACTCTTGGAGAACACTCAAAATAACTTGTTTATTCAAAGTCATGCCATACTCTTCAATGAAGAGAAATAAGCAAGCAAGTGATTTAAGCCAAAATTTTGAGTCTTCTGCTTATCTGTAAGAATTCCACAGAACCGCAAAGCTCATCTCTCCTCTCTGAAATGAAGAAATGCTGAAACTAGTTCAAGACAAAGAAGCACTGTTGACTCCATTCTGGATCCCTAAGACTCTGTATCTCTTGTGATACAAATTGTTCTTTTCCTATCACATAAAAGCAACAACAAATTAGAAAAGCAAAAAGAAAAAATGTCTTCCTGAAATTCAGTTGCATTTTTATTGTAACTCCTAAAAATATTCTCACCATTTTCTTAACAATGTAAGAGATTACTAGGTTGTGGTCTTACTGTAAGATATGAACACCAATCAAATCCCAAGGTTTTTTTTTAATCTGTAAGTGGGAAAATAAATTATACCAAGTGCTTTCAGAAAAGAGCAAAATCAGGGCTGGAGAGATGGATCCATAAGTAAAAGTACTTACTGCACAAGCATGAGAACTAAGTTCAACACCCAGAAGCCATGTAAAAAGCTAGGAATGACCATGCATGCTTGCAACCCAGCACCTAAAGTGGTAGAAGAGACAGGAAGGTCATAGGGAACTCCAGGTTCCATGAGAGACTCTTTCTCGGGGACATAAGACAGACAAGCAATAGGGGAAGAGACCTGTCATCTTTCTCTTGCCTCTAGTTTGCAGGTGCACATAGGGCCCATGTACCTGCACACATGTACATGTACCACACATGCACACCCATACTGCATACTATAGACATGCACTGAAGTCATAAGCATACATTGTAAAACATAAAGAAAATAAAAATGACAAGATCTTGATTGTTCTCTTGTGCCTATGGTAAGAGTGACAGAAGGAAGCAGCTGGCATTGGCTGATCTCCCCATTGGATGTCTGTCACCGTGCTCCATGCTCCATGGATGCTGTCTCACTCTAGTAACAATTTTTTTAAGGTGATATTTTATCTCCAGCTCAGAGAAGCTGGTTACCTACCCAATCTCACTCAGCCAGCCAGGGCCAGGGCTGAAGTTCCTGCCTGAGTTGGTGTGATGCCCAGACCCTTTCCATTCTCTAGAGTACCTTGTGTATGATATGCTGAGCCCTTCCTTCTTAAAAATAATAATAACAAAGATGTGTGGTGGAGGTGGGGAAGATGGCTTAGGCTTATTGCACAAGTCTGAATGCCCAATTTTGAATCTCCAGACCCCCACATAAAAACTGAAAGCCATGGAAGGCTTCTGAAACTCCTGAACCCTGAGAGCAGAAAGGAGGCATAACCACATCGTCCACATCTGCTGGGGCCCAGGAGAAATTGCAGAGGAAGCAATAACAGGAGTACTGCTCTCTGTTAGCCTGACAACAGGCTCCAGGGAGACGGCAACATATACTGTGGTCAATCAAAGCCCATCAAAGAAGAAATCTAGAGGCTACAGAAAACACTAAATCAGACTGCTAATAGGCCTGTGTGGCTCAGGGAACATTGCCAAAGAGGGGCAGAAAGATTGTAAGAGTCACAGAAATATCCTGAGGCACAGTCCCCCCACAGAGACCTTCATGACCCCACAGTGAATACCAATAACCCCACTGAGGAGGGCCCTCAAGGGATGAGGGGATATATAGCATATAACCTTTCATAAAATATAAAAGAAAAACAAGAAGGGAGGCAGAGACAGAAGAATTTATCAGAAGGTTATGGACCAGCTAGACTGACCAAAACAGCAGTGAATGACAATGAGAACATGAGACTCTGCCTCAGGCAAGATAGATGACAAGGACCAACTCCCAAAACTCCCAAAATCTGTTCTTTGATTTCTCCATGTACACTGTGACATGTGTACCCACACTCACACACATGAACACACAAATATGTGCATATCATACACACACTCAAAAATAATAAGTCAATGAATTATTCAGACACATTTCCTTTAAACTTTCACAAAGACTTAGAATCATGGAGCTAGAAGGAACACTGGACATAACCTACCTCTTTTCCTATCTTCATGTGGAAATACAATCAAACTGATAGGGCTGAGTACACACTGTGTACACGGTAGCTTAGGCCCCATATTAACACTAGAGTAAGTGAAATCCTTTGTACAATTGCTCTTTTCTCATTCGAAGAAAATGAACAAGTCTTTTAACCTTTTACTTCCTCTGCTGCTTTGTTCTTGGGGCTTTACTATCTCTTGAGATCTCCTCTTCCTTTCTCAGGCTGGACATTCTTCCCCAATCTGGAGGCTCACCTCATCAAGACTAATCAAGCTAGCCTTAGAGACTCCCATTATGCATCCTGGATTCTCACTAGCCTTTGTGGGAAGGGGGAAAAAAGCCTAAATTTAAGCATAAAAAGGGAAGAATTACTTTTCTAACATTTAACATTTTCTTCAATACAAACTCTCATATATGTATGTTTCCTTAAATCTTCACAAGAATTTGGCAAAATAAATATAATTACTGCTACTTTTATACCAAAATAACTGAAGCTTAAAAACTTAAGATCAAGGCTGAGTGATGACTCAGTGGGTAAAGTTCTTGTAGTGCTAAGTTCTGATCCCCAGAACCCATGTAAATGCTGGGCATGGAGGTGTTTGCCTGAAAATCCCAGTGCTCTGGAGGCAGACAGGAGAATCCCTGGGCAAGCTGGCTAGCTTGTCTAGCCAAATGTGTGAGCTCTGGCTTAGGTGAAGTCTCTGTCTCCATAGAGAGAGAGAAGTAGAGGTCAACCAATGTCATCCTCTGGCTCCTCATGCATGTGCACATACATGCAGGTGTATTCGCACATACATACATGTGGGCACATACATACAAATACACATATGCACATGCGCACATATATCACAAACACATAAAAATTAGAACAGTTATAGCCTATCAATAATAAAGCTGACATTGAATTCCAGTTCTGGATTAAATAAAGTCCATATTTACTCCCTCACTCCCTGGGTTTGGGTTCATAAGACCACCTGTGTTTATTTTTCACCTTTGACCATGGACCTCACTCCAATCCACACCTACTATCTTGAAAAAAAAAAAAAAGAAAGAAAGAAAGAAAAAGCTTGGTTGGGATTTTGAGGTTTTAGTACAAATCCATTATCCCTGAAGGAAACTGAAATGCGTGTCCCAGAGGCTGTGATGAGAAGTATCATCTGAACACGAAGGACAGAGGTAAGAGGAGGTGCTGACTCATCCCCTGCTCTACCCTGATTTTGCATTTCTGCACAGTACATTTCCTCCCTACTGAACAGGCTTGGCCCTTTTCAGCTTTGTTCCAGCTCACTTTCCCAATCCAGCACTTGAAATTTTATTCCCGTGTTTAAGGCCTGACACCCCCCCATGGTCCCATGTCCCCTCTTCCTTAGCACATGTCAGCGGAAGTGTATTGCCTACTTGGCCGCTGTGTGAACTTCTGTGCTCCTTAGAGAAACCCTGACCCACTGCTCAGGGAGCACAGAGGACTAGTACAGTTTCCGGTTGTCTTGGGGTTCCCATTGCTTTAGGTAGGAGGCAAAGGATATCATTTAGAAAAATAACTTTACATGAACTCGAAGACAATCCTCAAATGCTCTGAAAGGGTTAATGAACAATAAGTACTCTGACCCTGGTTTTGGAGCCCTACTCTTAAACCTTCTCTCCCCCTGCTCCAACCACATCCTTCCAAAGAAAATAGCTAAAGGAATGGTTTACTCACTTACAGGTTCTGGGTCAAATGCTTCTTTGGTCTTGAAGAGCTCAAGAACAACAAACATTTTCCCCTATATCAAGTGACTCTGGCCCTCGGCTGAACCCCTGCTTCCATGTGCAATTCCTCAGCCCCTGAACATTGCTGGATGTGTGTGCCCTTTATGGTATTTGTTCTTGATGCTATCTTACGGTTTTTCTTTATCCAAATAAGATGCTGTACCAGCACAAATAGCTCCCAGGAAAATGGTCCTTAGTAAGAATTTGTGGGGAATTCTGACAGCCTCCAAAGAAAGGAAAAGTTTTGTGCATGGTTTCCACATCTGAATCTATGGGTTGAAGCCTATTAGCACATTCCATGGTCACCGTGGACAGGCTGAAAATAGAGCTGGGGCGTGAGGGAGGGTGAAAACACTAAACATGGGAATTTTGTCTTGTTACCCTGGGATTAAAATATGTAAAGATGCCTAATTGTTTCCTAGCAATCTGCAGACGGGCCAGGACAGAGTATGGGAGGTCTGTCTCATCCTAATGCCTGTCAAATATGATCAAGACACAGGGGGCCGGCTCTTAGGGACCCCACACACTGATGATGACATTGCTTTTGACAACTAAGTAAGTAGCAGCCCTCCAGCTACTGAGACACACGCAGCTTCCCTGCAAAGGTCTTGGCAGGATGGGCTCCTTCTGGATCACCTGGCTGGGCTTGGACCCAGGCTTCCCACCATGCTTCCTTGAATGTATCCAATAGCACTCACAACAGAATCTTCATCATGAAGGCCAGTGGTCAGGTGAGCGGAAAACAGCCTTAGTGTTGGCAGAACACACCTTTCAACTCATGGCTCTTTTGAATGTACCATTTGTTTGCCAAGAAGCAATACTCATGCAAAGTCAACCAGAGGACCGAGGGGCTGCCTCGGTGGGTCCAGCACATGCTGCACAAGTATGAGGATCTTCATTTAGATCTCAGCAAAGCCCAGGTGTTGAGAAGGCAGAGGCAGAAGGATACCGTATGCTTGCTGGCTAGCTCTTTCAGCCAAATCATGGAGCTTTAGGTTTAGTAAGATACCCTGTCTCAAAAAATAAGGTGGAGGGGATGGAGAGATGGCTCACTTGTTTGCAAAGCCTGATGGCCCAGGGTTTGATTCCCCAGTGCCCACATATAAGCCAGATACACAAAGTGGCACATGCATCTAGAGTTTGTTTACAATGGCAGGAGGTCTTGGCCCATCCATTCTTTCTCTCTCTCTCTCTTTCTCTCTCTCTCTGCCTCTTTCTCTATGTCTCTGTCTATGTCTCTGTCTCTCAAACTAAATAAAAAAAATAATAAAGTGGAAAGTGACTGGAGACACCCAATGTTGACCTTTGACCTACACACACACACACATGTAAGTGCACAACACATATGAACACACATACATGAATGCATGAATGCATGAGCACCACACATATATACACAAGAAAAAGAGAAGGTAGAAAAAACTCAAGGAGCTTAATATGACCTGTAATCCCAGCACTCAGGAGTCGAGGCAGGAGGATAACAATTTTGAGGTCATCAGGACTACACAGGAAGAATCTGTCTTGGGCTGGAGAGATGGCTCAGAGGTTGAGGTGCTTGCCTGGAAGGCCTAATGACAGGGTTTCAATTCCCCAGTACCCAGGTAAAGCCAGATGCACAAAAAGTGGTCCATGCCTCTGGAATTTGTTTGCAGAGGCTAGAGGCCCTTGCATGCCCATGCCCATGCCCATGCCCATGCCCATTCTTTATCATTCTCTCTCTCTTTCTCTCTCTCTCTCTCTCCTTGAAAATAAATAAGTGAAAATAGTTTTAAAAAGAAACCTGGAAAGAATCTGTCTTAGTGAAAAGTGACCTTTTGCTGATTTTGCTCATTTGTCTTCTTAGGCAAGAGTCTGTTTGACCTTGGCAGGTGTGCTGTCTTGCCTCATGTCCCGCCATCACCCGGGTCTATCTCCATCTGTCACGTCAGCCCTGTGTTGTGTATGACTCCCTCCTGGTTACTGCCTCTGGACATTAGCCAGTGAGAGATATGATCAGGCAATCAGATGAGAGGACAGCAAAGCCAGGGCGTTTCTCCGTCACTCCCCCAGCCCTGGACCCACACAAGCTGTGTTCTCCTGCTGGCTGCCCTGCATCTCCACCTCTCCAGCTCTCACTGAACTCCAGAAACACTGTTCTGCCCCTAGGCTTAGGGGTAGCAGAATTTTCCCTAACACTCCTTGTTAGCATTCCTAACCCTTCCTGTGTGCTGGCTAAACCTACCTCCAGCCTCTTCATTGATGTCCTTTCTTCGGAATCATCTGAATTGGGTTCTGTTGGCTGCCTAAAGCAGGAAGACCCTCTATCCCTACCTCTATCTCTCCAGTCTTTCTTCCAGTATTACTACTTGCTGGTTCCACATATGCAAATTCAGGCTAATCTACTTCCTCTTTACAAATTTATTTTCCCTCTGCTCAACTTGGTCATAATTTTCTGATATCTAATCTTTATCAATAACTGCCATCCATTCTTCCATCCACTTGAAAGCAGAGCATTTTTTATACATAATATACATACTTATTAATTTTGTTCCGTTTGCTACCACAGTCCAGGAGACATTGGGGGTCTTAGAGTATCCTCAACTTACAAGCCCCACAAGGTCAAGTTCAGAGAGTATTTTTTGCTGGTGACTATGTCCTCATTATTAAGCACAGTGCCTGGCACATGGTAGTGGTTAATATGTACGTGTCAAGTTCTAAATGGGTGAGTTTGTGTTCTTGAATTTCATCCACTTTAGAAAAATTCACAGGATTAGAAAAGACACTGATGATAAAAGCTAGTATTTGTTGAGTGTTTACTGTATTCTGTCACTGTCTGTACTATATGTCATGTAATCATTGCAATAGCACTATGAGCACAGTGTCATTATCTTCATGATAGTGATAAATAAACTTGGACTCTAACTGATTAGAAACTTATTCTGGGTCATCAAGACAGTATGGGCAGAACCAGCTGAGCTCTCAAAGTCTCCACTGCTAACAAGTCCAGTCGTACCTCCAGGCATGGTTCCAGGACTCCCTCTGGAGCCTTCTGCTCCAGCCATGACGTATCTAATCCTTCTGGTACTTGGAGGTGTCCTCCATGACACCTTTTACTTTTGTGGTCAGACATCCCAGGCATTCTGTTATTCCTCACATGAATGAGTCATACACTTCTCACCTTATTCTAAGGTAGATTCGCCCCAATCCTTACTTGTTACTCCAGGTCACTACATAACTTATAAGGGAAGAGGGGGGTTATATGTGCATGTACATGTGTGTCCATGTGTGGATAAGGAAAGAAAGATGCTAAAAGAAGAGAAAGCAGGACCTGTTTTCTGGAAGCTACTTTAAAGCAAGGCTTCACCTTGATCCAAGACAGCTTAGCAAGCCTTCAATCTCAGCTGAAAACCAGTAATATTTTCCAGACAAGTGAAAACAAGCACATTTCCAAGACGATGAATCTCCTTTACAATGCCGTGAAGTCTGTTCTCTCCTTGTCTGACTGCCAAAGACAGTCCTGATACAAAGGACTTTGCTGGAGGGAAAGTAGTTGTCTTCTGTCCAGGAAAAGAGCCCTTGGAAGACGGATGGGGCCGCTGATGTTTGAGATGTTCTGTCCATTGACTTATGGGAGTAGAGCAGAAGTTCTTAATATTTTGTACTATAAGACCTCTTTGCAATATGATGAAAGTCACTGGATCCTTTATGAGTTTTTTTAAACAAAGAATCCAATTACACAAAATTCAAAATCAGTTCTATAAAAATATGCTAACGCATGGGTTATACAATAACAGTCTTTAGTGCTTTAAAATTAATATTTATATCTAATTACCACCATAATTTAGGTCATAGCATGAGTAATATTTCAAGATCTCACAGGTATGTAAATATCTGATTGCTATTGGTGACAAAGTCACAGTACCTACATAATCCAAAAAAAATGTTAAAATTAAGTTTAAAGCTAGTGATAATAAAAATGTGTTTCTTTTCCAACAAAATTCACAGAGTCCCCAGAATTCCACTGGACCCAGAACAAGAACCCCTAGCTTAGAACTAGAATTTGACAACCCTAAATGGGAAGCCTGTAGAAGAAACCACCTCATTTTACAGTGAAGAGAAGGTTGCTTTAGAAGAATTGAAATCTCCAATTTTGTAATGTTCCTTGCAGGTTCCAGGATTTGGTGTTTTCAATAATTCTTATGAAGAAATCAGTGGGGAAGGTTAACAGTGAAAACTCTGGACACGTATTTATTTTGCACATGCATGGAACACCATCCTTATAAACTAGAAGTAGAGAAGTGGAGGAATAGCCCACTGTACACTGGCCACACCTTCAGCGCTTACAGTTTGTGCCCTCGTGCAGCACATACAAGGACGTCAAGCACTTGAAGAGACATTTTCCACTTTCAGTTAATAATAAGAGCACCAAGGCAAGGAACCTCACTTAAACTTCAATGTATTCTCTAGAAGAGAGTCACACACTCTTTGATGGAAGATTTGTACTGACATCTTAACAACCTAACCATGCTTTAGAATAACATCAAATCCTGCAGGCAGATACCAGCAAATTTCACTGGGTAAAGTGTATCTCCCCAGCTTTACTCCGACCCCCTGTCTCACACGCAGCTAGGTCACTCAAGCCTTCAAAAGGAGCAGAAAATCAGACTTTGGTTATACTCTGTCTTCCTGTTAAAGATGACAGACTATCTGATGATCTGAAAGCCTTTCAGATGTCCTCAGGTCTGAAGATACCCTAGAAGTAATCTGTAAGGAGCACTAACATGAATTTGGATAGAGCAATTCTTTGTACAGAAGTACCTGAGTCCCCTCTGTTAAACGCCAACAGCTTCTACTCTACGTCCCCATGGTGGTCAAAAGTGTCTCCCCACAGCTCCAAACATCCTGTAAGGAGAGCCAGTGGTCCATGATTGTGGTTGAGAACTGGTAGGTGAAAGCACACAAAAAAGGCCAGTGGACTTCTTAAAATATATCAATAGCCAATTTATTTATTTATTTGTTTGTTTATTATTTCCAAAAAGGTCTTGAATGGGTTGAATGTCCCAATTTTTATTTGGCCATCTCTCTATTTAACACACAGGAAATTGCTCAGCCACACTGCAAGAAAGTATTAGTGATCAGAACTGGGTTTTTACCATTAGCTCCACCATGTTGCCCACCATACCAATCAGATATGTCTACAAGGGTATTGGGCAATGGTGGACACCCCATTTAAGCCATGATTCTGCCTGAACTTTCTGAGTCTGACAAATGTCATCTCCACACAGGTGCTACAAGGAGCAGCCACGTGTTTCTATGCTTTCATCGGCTTTGACATCATTGCAACCACTGGAGAGGAAGCCAAGAACCCCAACACATCCATCCCTTATGCTATCACAGCCTCTCTGGTGATCTGCCTAACAGCATATGTGTCTGTAAGTACGAGGTGCTGATGGGTTCCTCTTCATAGCCTTTGTATATTTGATCTACAAATTCAGCTCTAGGACTATGGCCCTTGCTCTGTTGTGAAGTAGGCTTTTCCTTGTACCTTCTCGGTGGTTGATGGCTTGTGTCACTTATAGCTGATGCACCCACCAAGGACAAAAGAAATCTCAGCACTTCAAGCTGGAAAGAAGGAAGTGCCCTAGGCCCATATCTCAGCCTTGACCTCTTAAACCTCCATCACCACCCCACCCTTCATCCAGGCCCAAGAAGCAGTGTGCAAGGAGTGGGCTGCTGTCCAAGCAGCTCAGGTCATAGGCTGGCAGTAACGGGTGGCGTGCAAGCAGAGGCATTGTGCCTCTGTGCAGAGCCCTCAATGCTCTTCTGTCCTCTGGGAGCTTCCCGGCAGCGAAGAGGCA
Source organism: Zapus hudsonius (assembly GCA_004024765.1). Taxonomy (NCBI): domain Eukaryota; kingdom Metazoa; phylum Chordata; class Mammalia; order Rodentia; family Dipodidae; genus Zapus; species Zapus hudsonius. The sequence goes on from PVHP010005588.1 coordinate 49,502, forward strand.
AGGCTCTCAGAGAGGGGAGAGAGAACACATTGTCCTCTAGAGACTGTCTTCCCCTGATATCTGGGGGGAAACGCAGTTCCTTTCAACGCAGTCTCTTCATACCAGTTCAAATTCACCCTTGGGGTTTCCCTGCCCAAGGCCTCCCTCAGGATGAAGCCTTTAACCTGGTCTCCTCCATACACTTAATGTTTGCTCTCTCAGCTCCATGGCTAAAATTGCTTAGCCACCTATAATCAACATCCCCTTAACTTCTGGAACCATGTGACCAGCCACCAGGTGTGTGGCCACATAAATACTCCCAGGTTCTAAGATTCCTCTCCACTTCAGTCATCACAATTAGGAAAAAGCCAGTAGCTGGGAGATGCTTTTAAAGTATAGTTTTTGGGACATCACACCCCTCCGCAGAGATTCTGATATAATAGCTCAAAAGAAATGTGTAATTCTCGGGTTGGGGAGGTGACTCAGTGGGTGAAAAGCACTTGGACAAACAAGCAGAACCACCTGAGTACAACTGGGTAGAGCAGCAAGTGCCTGTAATCCCAGCCTTCCTAGAGCAAGATGGGAGGCAGAGGCAGGAGAATCTCAGGGAGCTCACAAACCAGCTAGCCTGGTGTACACAGAGGTCAACAAGAAAGCCTTCTAGAACAAGGTGGAAGGAGCAAGGACCAACATCCAATCTTGACCTCTGACCTCCACACATGCACCATGGTATGTGGATACCTGCACTCACACACATGGATAATAGCAGAAAAAAAAACATTTATATTTCTAACTAGCTAAAAGTCACAACAATGAGGACAGAGTCAGGAGCTAGGGATGCAGCCTGTCACACCTGCCATTCATTCATCAGCATCTTGACCTAAGGAAGTCAGACCAGATGATGGTGAAGGCAAACTACAAACAAAATTATCTATTGATAGAAATTCATTGTCCGCACAGACATTTTATGAGTGGGCCAATCTCTATGCACAAATATGCAAATGGCTTCATGCTACCCGCCCTCTGATCACCCCTGTGTTGAGGGAGGAATGGCAAGTAGATGGAACAGCACAGTGCCTCTGCCCCGCAGGTGCCCTTCCACACCTCCTTCATGCCACCCCTCCTCCAGAGGTGGCCCTTAGCAGCGCACACACAACAGAGTTGTCTTGTCCTCAGATCTGAAAGGACATGTGTAGGTTCCTGTTCTTTTTTGCTCTGACAAAATGCTGACAAGCAGCTTGAGAAGGAAGGGTTTATTTTGGGCTCAGTTTGAGGATGTAGTTCATCATGGCAGAGAAGACGTGGCGTCAGAGCTTCAGGCAACCACATTGCATGCACAGTCAGGAAACAGAGAGAGATAAATGCTGGCATTCAGCTCATTTTCTCCCTTATACGCAGTCTAAAACACCCAGCCCATGGAAGGGCACTACTCACAGTCAAGGTGGGTTTTCCCATGTCAATTAACCTAATCTAGAAACTCCCTCAGAGTCATGTCCAGAAGTTTGTCTCCTGGGTGACTCTAAATCCCATTGAGTTGATCACTGGATCACAGGGATTTTGTAGATTATCTGGTCTCATCCACCGGAGTGACACCTGGGGAGAAAACATGGAGGCCAAATTGTGACCATGAGGACTCCTACCTCCATGTGGAGCCCTCTCCTCTCCAGGGCTCGGTCCATACAGTCAGTCCCCTCTGCCTCCATTGCGTCTTCTCTTGTTTTAACAGGTGAGCATGATCTTAACTCTGATGGTTCCATATTATGCCATCGACACGGAGTCCCCACTCATGGAGATGTTTGTGGTCCACGGTTTCTATGCTGCAAAATTTGTAGTAGCCATTGGGTCAGTTGCGGGACTGACGGTCAGCTTGCTGGGCTCCCTCTTCCCAATGCCGCGGGTCATTTATGCCATGGCTGGTGATGGGCTCCTTTTCAGGTAAGGGTTGTGTTGAAATTTACTGTTCTCTGTCTCAGAGGTAGATTGTCACCCATTGGCAACCTGACAGTAATTTTGATGAGTTCCTTTCACAGACTGGGAGAGAGTTTGGGTGAAAAGAGTTTAGACCCTGAAACAGCCCCTCGGTTTGCTCTGGATCCCTCAGGCCAATACCAAACTGATGTGCCCACCACCCCACATACACACACACATACCAATTGCCCTTCTTCTTTATTTGACATTGATTTCCTGTGTGAAAGTGTCAGATGTCAAATTACTACATACGGAGTGAGGAAATTTCCAGGGAGTGGAGCCCATCCCAGGACATTTTAAGCCTGTCCTCATATTGAGAGTCCTGGTACCTGCTCCTCTTTCCAGAGTTCCTCTGAAAAAAAAATTCAACGAACAGAAAGAGGGGATGAGACCCCTTAAAGAGAGCCTAGTTATCACAGCAGCAACAGCTAGTGTGCGGTGAATATCCACATATCCTGGGTGCATTGGCTAGAGCATCCCATTTAGTTCTCACAATAACTGGGTTCTACATGTGAGTTTTCCAGGAATGAAAGAGATGAAAAAAAAAATCTTGCCCTACCTCCCCTGGTGGCTAAGGGTTTGAAACCAGAACTATCTGACTCTAAAACCCAGACTTTTACCCATTCCAGTGCATTGACAGTTCTAGATGCTTCTGCGGTCAGGAAGTGTCTGATCTGATGGTGAAAGAAAAGGATGTGGCCCCATCTCTTGGTTCCCAAGGACCCACCAGAGGAAGCTAGTTCAGGGACTTTATCTCTGTCACCAGCTGTCACTTTCTGCTCTATCTCTTGTGCTCAGCCCCTGAAGTCACCACCAAGTCAGAGCTGCTGAGCTTGGATGGTGAGCAGATCACAAAGGGTCTATGAGTGCAGGTGTGACAACTTCACACATCTAAAAGGTCATCTGCTATCAAAGAAACTAAGAGGAAAGATGCCAGGGCTCCAAGCACACTTACAGTCCTGGTGAATCATGAGCGAGAAGAGGACTGGGGGGTAGGAGATGGCCCAGTTGATAGCTTGCCACACAAGCATGAGGACCTGAGTTCAGATCTTCAGCACCTTCCTGAAAGGTGGATGGTAGGGCATACTTGGAATCCTAGCACTAGGCCAGCCAGTCTAGACAACTCAGGCAGCTCAAGGTTCAATGAGAGACCCTGTCTCAACAACCAAGGTGGGGCTGGTGAGATGGCTCAGTGGATGAAGCACTTGCCATGCAATCTGATTTCCTGAATTTGGGTCCTCAGATTCCGTATGAAAACGGAAGCTGCAGCTGGCTTCCAAAATCCCAGTGCACCTACAGCAAAAGGAAAGCAACGACAGGAGAATTTCAGGAAACTCAAGAGTAGAGGACAACAAAGAGAGACGCTGCCTCAAATGAGGTGGAAGACAAGGGCCAGCCGGGAAGTTCCTCTCTGACCTCCACATATGTACCATGGCACATAGGTGCTGTAACTCACACACACACACATGCTCATGCAAACAAAATAAATAAAAATTAAGCCAGGCATGGTGGCACATGCCAGCACTCAGGAGGCATAGGTAGGAGGATCCCAGTGAGTTTGAGGATAGTCTGGAAAACAGAGTGTTCCAGGTCAACCATGGCTAGAGTGAGACCTTACCTAGAAAAAGCGAAAATAATAATATTATTATTATTATTATTATTTTGAAAAGGTAAAGAGGCTGGGGAGAGGGCTCAGTGGTTAAAGGTACTTGCTTGCAAAGCCTGCTGGCCCTGTTTCAATTCCCCAGTACCCACATAAATTCAGATGGGCATTCATTTGCAGGAGAAAGAGACCCTAGCACATCCATACAGATGCACACACATGTAAATCAGTAAATATATATATAATTTTTAATGGTTGAGATGATTGAGTATAACCAGCCTCTGGCTTGCACACACGTGTGCATATGCACACACATACACCTAAATACATACAAACATGCATGCACATCACATACACATACACATGAAAAGAAAGTAAGAGAGGAATGGAGGATAATGAAGGAGACAGGGCCGGGAGGAGAGAGAGAAGGGGAGGGGAGCCTCCTGAAGGCCCAAGGGAGCTGCTGCAGAGGGTCTTTTCCCATCATCACTTGGTAACTAGCTAGGCTTGAGCCAGGACCTATGAGCACAGCTTCCTCATTGGGCCATATGCTCAACTAGTTCCCTGGAGTCTTGTGAGCAGTGTGTTGTGGGATTTTGGAACCTCAGCAGAGCACATCTTGGGCAAAACTGAGAATGTATATTCTTACCAAGCTGAAGATGATGGTCATGTTGCAAATCCACGGGTGTAAAGACACCACCTCAACAGGTGTACAGCTTCCTCTAACCATCGCCTAGGCTTCCTTTTGATATCTGATAGGCCTCATAGGTTCAGTCAACCCTTTGCAACACATATTGAATAGGAATGTTAGTAAAGAAGCTTCACACATGCAGGCGCACACACTTGACATTAAACTAAAGAAAGGTTTTTGTTTGTTTGTTTGTTTGCTTTATTTTAAAAAAGGGAAATAAGAAAGGGTTCCATAGAGTGAGGATAGGGGAGAGATAGGGGGACAAAGAAAGGTAGTGGGAAGGGTACTTTCTGAATATGTATGGAGGTTGTCAATCAAAAGTTGTTTATTGAAAAGAAGTTTGCCTCCAAACCAAGGAAATGACTCAGTCAATAATGTGCTTGTCACATAAGCAGGAGGACCTAAGTTCACATCCCCAGCATGCACCTAAAAGCTGGGTGTTGTGGTCAGCTTCTTAGTTGCTGCGCAGAAAGAACCCAAGCAAAAGTGGCCTATGGAGAAATGGGTTTATTTGGCTTACAGACTCAAGGGGAGACTCCGTCCTGGCAGGGAAAATGATGGCATGAGCAGAGGGGTGGACATCACCTCTGCCACAGCACTGGAAAAAGCAGCAGGAAGGTGTGCCAAATACTGGCAAGGGGGAGCTGGCTTATACCCACCCCATAAGCCCGCCCCAACAACACAGTTCTAGTGAGGTTCTAATTCCCAAATTGCCATCAGCTGAGGATCGATCTATCAGAACACATTCGTTTGTTTGTGGGGGACACCTGGATCAAACCATGACACTGGGCTCAGTGGCACACACCTATAATCCCAGCAGTGGGAAGGCAGAGGGGAGGATTTCATTTTTTTTTCAAGAGGGGGAGATTTCTAAGGTTTGCTGGCTAGCTAGTCTAGCCAAATCAGGGAGTTGCAGATACAGGGAGAGACCCTGTGTCAAAAAACAAGATGGAAAGTGATTAAGGAATACATACGACATCCACCCCTGGACTCCACGCATACACATACACACCCATTCTCCCATGCACATATGAATATGCTCGCACACACCCACCATTCACAGGCACACAAACACAAGTAAAATAAATTCTCTTTCAATTATATCCCACAAGCCAAGCCCTGGTTATGGAATAGCAGGCGGAGAGCGTTAAAGCAGTGTTCAGGAGGAAATTGGAGGGGTAAAACCAGGAGGAGGGGCTCATCACACAATCCATTGGCCTTCTTGCTCCTTGCATGGGCTGGTGATCGATCTCCATCTGTAGGCTCTGCTATCTCTCTCCTTCCACCTCCCCTCCAGGTTTCTGGCTCATGTGAGCTCCTACACAGAGACCCCCGTGGTGGCTTGCATCGTGTCTGGGTTCCTGGCAGCACTCCTCTCGCTGCTGGTCAGCCTGAGGGACCTGATAGAGATGATGTCCATCGGGACACTGCTCGCCTACACCTTGGTCTCTGTGTGCGTCTTGCTCCTCCGATACCAACCGGAGAGTGACATCGACGGCTTCGTCAAGTTCCTGTCTGAGGAGCACACCAAAAAGAAGGAAGGCATCCTGGCTGAGTGCGAGAAGGAAGCGTGCTCTCCCACGAGTGAAGGGGAAGAGTTCTCCAGCCCGGCCACCACCAACCCATGTGGGGCCAAGAACCTGCCATCCCTGGGAGACAACGAGATGCTCATTGGGAAATCAGACAAGTCCACCTACAACGTCAACCACCCCAACTATGGCACCGTGGACATGACCACGGGCATCGAGGCCGATGAGTCGGAAAACATCTATCTCATCAAGCTGAAGAAGCTGATAGGACCCCGTTACTACACCATGAGAATCCGCCTGGGCCTTCCAGGCAAAATGGACCGGCCCACGGCGGCCACGGGGCACACGGTGACCGTCTGCGTGCTCCTGCTCTTCGTCCTCAAGGTCACCTTCTGCGCCTTCATCATCTTCGGCTCCGACTACATCTCGGGGCAGAGCTGGTGGGCCATCCTGCTGGTCGTGCTGATGGCGCTGCTCATCGGCGCCCTGGTGTTCGTGATCCTCCAGCAGCCGGAGAACCCCAAGAAGCTGCCCTACATGGCCCCCTGCCTGCCCTTTGTGCCTGCCTTCGCCATGCTGGTGAATATCTATCTCATGCTAAAGCTCTCCACCATCACCTGGATCCGCTTCGCCGTCTGGTGCTTTGTGGGTAAGCGACTGTCTCTGGCGCCTTGGGTGAAGTTCTTGAGCAGGTTTATCCCAAAATCGCCCCCTCTGGAGGGCTGGTCCTCTGGGCCTGTGCTTGCTGCACTAGTCAGTAAGGTTGGTGTTTCTATTCTGCGTTCTTGGTCATTGTTTCTGGAAGAATGATGCTGATCAAACCCATCCCTCTAGGAAACACTGAATTCCCAGAGTTCTTACATGAGGACAAGTTACCAAAAAACTTTACTTAAAATAATGTATGCACATTTTTAAAGGGTACAAAAATACCAGAGTAGCCCGGTGTGGTGGTCAGCACGCCTTTAGTCTCAGCACTTGGGAGACAGGTAGGAGGATTGCTGTGAGTTCAAGGCCATCCTGAGACTACATAGTGAATTCCAGCTCAGCCTGGGATAGAGTGAGACCCTACCTCAAAACACCAAAAAATAAATAAATAAATAAATAAAGGGGCTGAACCTTATCTTTGAAACTAAACATCGTAGGGAAAAAATATGAAGAAATTCACTTATCTTAAATTTAACAAAATTAATTTTAAAAGGAAATCGTGATCTTAGATAATTTTTTAAATGAACAAAGTATGAATTAAGTGTGCATTTTAGCATTATTTTTCTGACACTGTTTGGTCATCACACCATTTCTTACTTCATACTGATTTATGTAAATATTCAAGAATTTTAGGAGTCTGTGGGAGAGCTCAAGCAGGAAGGCCTGATCGTGATCCCTAGGACCCTTGTAAAATGCTAGGTGTGGTGGCCTGTCCTTTCAGCACTGGAAAGGTTGAAAGAGATGGATCATTGAGCTTACCAGACAACTGGTCTAGCTTAATCAGTGATCTCCAGGCCAACAAGAGTGGCTGTCTCAAAAAGAGGTGGATGTCATTCCTGAGGATGACACCTGAGGACGTCACCTAACCTCTAATACTCACACACGAGCACATGCATACACATACTTTTTAAAAAGGAATTAAAAGATAAGTTTATTGTAGAGCCAAATATGAGTGACCATGGCCCAGGAACACAGTCTCACATTGTCTCAATTCTCTGTTCTAATGTGGTAACAGTTTCATGAAGTTTTTATAATAACAAAAAAAAAAGAGAGAGAAAGTCATAAATCAAGACAATGCATTGGTAGAAGAATCCAGAAGGTAGGTTACAGCAAAACAGGGAAATCTCTGCTATAGGCTTCAGGTGCTATTTGATGACATTCTTATTTTTCAATCAGTTGACTTTTTTTTAATTAAAAAGGTTGTTCTCTTAGCTTCCCCCTCCCCCACCAAAATTCTGCTAAGGATCTTCTTTGGCGGCATTTTTGATATTCACTGTGGGGTTTTGAAGGCCTCAGTCGGTCTCAATGGGGGGGGGGGCATGCCTCAGGATGTTTCTACACACCCTGAGGCCCTTATAATCTTTCTGCCCCCTCTTCCACAATGTCCCCTGAGCCAGAGAGGGCAAGATCTGATTGAGTGTAGTTTTTGGATCTCTGTTTTGATGAGGTTTAAATGACCACAGTGTCTGTCCCCATCTCCGTAGAACTTGTTTTCACTCTAGCCATGTCACCACTTCCTCTGCAGTGACTTCTGGGCCCCGGCAGATGAGGTGGAGGTGACCCATCTCGTGGTAGACAGTTGGCCTGTCTATTCTTGATGTATATTGATATATGCTGGTTCTCCCCAGTTTTCTCCACCATCTATCTGTATGATAGAACAGAAAGTGAGAACAGTTTGAAGCACAGTTATTAGAGAGACTTATTGATACACATGCTTTTTTGTTTGTTTGTTTTTTGTTTTTTTTACGCATGCTTTTTTTAAAGGAGAATTTTTCATTTTTTCCCCAAGGTCCTTTTCTCAGCCTTTGATATGCTCATTGGAAATACCCACCACACCATCATGCTTATTGATTCTCTCTCCCACTGTTAACAACTGGTGTGACTGTTAGATCCTCAGTTACTCATATCCATGTGAATTCAAGTTGTTCTCAAGACTCGCCTTCATGACTTCAAGGAGTCCTATGGTTTTGCAGAGATTTCTAATTTGACTTCCTATCCATGTATATTGCAGCTGCATTTTTACATGTTCATCATCTCTGACAATCACTGATGTTCATGAGGTGACCAGAGAGGGTGCAATGACAACAGGACATCCAAGCAAACACTAGTGTTAAAGTTTCTGTCACTGCTTCTATGTCCCTCATTCAGCTTGGTGACCCTGGGGTCTCTGATAACAAATACTTCTCTAAGGAGGATCTTCAGGTACTTTGCACAATAGGAAAGTGATAAGCATTCCCTGCCTTAAGCAGAGGCATGACCAATAGTCAAGAATCAGCTAAGCAGGACAAGGTGACAAACACACTCCTTGATGCCAGGGATAAGGGTGTCCACTGGATGTCCTCTGTGCCTAGAACAGCATACCTGCAGCATGTTCTCAAAACATGTTCATTCGATGATTGCAAAATACTTTCCAGCCAGGCGTGGTGGCGCATGCCTTTATCCAGCACTTGGGAGGCAGAGCTAGGAGGATCGCTGTGAGTTTGAGGCCAGAGTGAATTCCAATTCAGCCTGGGCTAGAGTGAGACTCTACCTCAAAAAAAAAAAAAAAAAAAAAAAAACTTTCCAGTGGTGACAAAACAAACTTCAAAATAGCCAGTAAGGACTTTGAAGAAGTCTAATGTGAGAGAGTGAGAATTGAAGAAGATTAAGTTGGAGAAACAGAAATCAAAGACAAGGACAAGGGTCTTCTTCCTCCAGCAGGCCCCCGCCCTCTACAGGCCACATAGCACCTTCCTGTAAGATTTTGTCCTGATTTTTCACTATTTAAAAAGTAGCTTCAGGAGGAAATTGTTGAAAGGGCGCCATTGACTTGTCAAGATGTTTGCCATTTATATAATTTATTTATAATCACCTGTCTCTCATTAAACACTTTTCACTGTACTTAACAAATGCAGACTCTACTCTGGACCAAAGTGACTAGAGTGGGTAGAAATACTGTGGCCATGTATGTGAATGAAGGCGCGAACATCAATCTACATGGACTGATTCATTCATTCACAGTTGTCACTGACAGCCTGGTGTCGGTCCCACTGGTGATACTGTAGCTGCTATGATTGAGAACTTAAAGGATCTTTCTAGAATACGTTATAGTTATGCATTTTCACATTAGAAAACTACATACACCTGTTTTCAGTGATTTTTTAAGATGCTTAGGAAGAGAGTATAGATGATTTTTTTAATTGAAAAAGTGAGTCATATTAAAGAAAATAACATGGGTTCCTATAAAGGTTCCCTATGATTCCTTGTGGTAATTAATGTCAATACAGCATTTATCACATAGCCGTTATTCTAAGGGATTTAGTTATTAACTAATTTAGTTCTCAAGCAGTATTTATTTTACAGATGAAGAGACTGAGGCACTTGCCTGAGGTCACATAAAGGAAATATCACAGAGCCAAGGTTAAAATTCAGGGCAGTTGAATACAGTGCCCCGTGATAGCAGCTCCAATACTAGACCCGAGGTCTGTAAGTCACATACTCTTCCCCTCTTGATTTTACGGAAGCTCTGTGAACTTGGATCACATGTTCAAGGTCAATAGGAAGTTACTAGAAGCAATTACTACAACCCAGTGTCTGTGCTCAAACCTGGAGTTCCCATCACCCCTCCTCTCACCCGTCTCTGAGCAGGTTTTCCAAATTGATCAAAAGAACATATAACGTCAGGCCTGGCACTGAGTCTAGGGTCTCAGGCTTGGTTGACTGGTCTTGAATTCTTCAGGTTTTCTGAACAAGAGGCCTCACGGTTGTCTTTTGCACCAAGCTTCATAAATTTGATAGCTGATTCTCCATAACTCCTCTCTCTGGTTCCTAGAACAGCAAAGATGTTTTGTAAAAGTAGTGAAATGGCAAGTATCCTTACTGTTGATATCAGTCAGGTTCAAATCAGAGCTGTGACCTCCTCTTGATTTGTGACTTTGAAAAAAAATCTAGCTCATAGTCTGGAGAGATGGCTTATTAAGGCACTTGCCTGCAAAGCCTATGACCGAAGTTCGATTTTCCAATTCCTACATAAAGCCAGATACACAAAGTAGCAAATGCATTTGGAGTTCATTTGTAGTGGCTAGAGACCCTAAAACGTCCATTCTCTCTCAGGCTCCTCTCTCTCTCTCTCTCTCTCTCTCTCTCTCTCTCTCTCTCTCTCTCTCTCTCTCTCTCTCTCTCTCTCTCTCCTTGCAAAAAAAAAAAAATCAGAGCTGGGCATGGTGACACACCTTTAGCCCCAGCACTCTGGAAGCAAGAAATAAGAGGATCGCCATGAGTTCGAAGCCACCCTGAGACTACATAGTGAATTCCAGGTCAGCTTGGGGTAGAGCAAGACCCTACCTCAAAAAAACAAATTTGGGCCTCAGTTTATTTATCTGTAACATCCTTGAACTGATTGCTATTTGGGGGCACAAATACAAGAGAAAACACAGTAAGAACTATTCATTTACTGATTTTTTAATCTGAAGTGACTCATTGTCCATCAGTGTGGGCAGGTTAGCTATCACATGCCAGAGCACAATGTGAACCAGCAACTCGGGCTGTGCTGCCAGTTATCAGACACAGAGGAAAACCCCCAGAATGTCTTTTGCAATCTTGCTGATAGCAGACTCCAAACTCCCTCCAGAAACTATTCCTCGCTGACTCAGGAGAATGCCACCCTGCAGACTAGGATGGCAGAGAGTGGACGCTGGTATCGATGGTTCCACAGGTGACCACAATACACGGCCCACAAGCCACCTGTGGAAGAGGTTCCTAGTGTTTCTGACTGCACCTGCTGCTAACTGATTTGGTATTGGGATTTTTTAAAGGTGGTCATATGACTGAGAACAAAGACTTCCAACCCTTGTTACACATAGGTAATACAACGGGTTACTTCTGGAACATTCTAAACCCAGACTTCCCCCACACCGAGATAATTCTCAATCATTGGCTGTGGTGTGGCCAAGCGTGAGGTACTTCTTAAAGCTCCACGAGGTAATTTTTGGTGTGCAGCCTGGTTTGCAATGATAGGTCAAAGGTGCTCACAGTGCAATCTCAGACCAGCAGCATGTTGAGCTCTGAGAAGGAGCTATCAGAATCACTAAGGGCCATTTAGGGCTTTATAAGATGTCCAGGTAATTCTAATTTAACACTTGCTCACTGCTCTAGAGAGAGGAGATTGTCAAGCAGGGCAGATAATTTCATTGCAAAAATGTTTCTCAAAAACAACTTCTGGGCTGGAAAAAAAAAAGTAAGAGCACTTGTGCAAGCATGGGGGCCTAAAGGGACTCAGTGCAATCTCCAGCACCCACATAAAAAGCTGGGCACTCATACATGTCTGTAACTCCAGTCCCAAGATGAGGATGGAAACCAGAGGCAAGTCAGCTAGTTTGGCTGGAAAAAAAAATGGCAGCTCAAGTTCAGTGAGAGACTCGATCTCAAGGGGAAAAAAGCAGAAGCCGTGATAAAGGAGGACACCTGACTTTCTTTCTCCTCTGACCTCCAAATTGTATGAGCAGGGCACACACATCTGAATAAACATACATGCACCATATACCACATCCACCCCATACATACTATGAACATGCCAAAAAAAACCCACAAATCTTTCATGTATAAAACATACCCATCGTGCAACCCAAACTTGGTTTTTAAAAATTTTTCTAATATCTTATACAATAAATATCCTCTAAACTCCCAGGTTCCCAAGCATCGGACTTTTCTTCTTAAACTTTGTCTGCATAACCTCCCTAGGAGGAACTGTAGAGATATTTTTAAATGGAGCTTCTTATAAAACATCAGCTATTTTTTAGAAAGAAGATTTTACATGGTTAGGCTGACTCATAACTTGATAATCTTCTTAGACACATTTTTTATCCAACCTTCTTGAAATGAATCTTAATTATAGCATTTTTGTAACAGTGTTTTGCTAAGCTTTTGACCTTCACAAGAGCATAACTCACAGAGTAAAATGAAGCCACAATCCGCAACAAGATTTCCCAGCACGTTTCTTTTCCTTCAGACAAGAGAAATAATAGAGGCAGTAAATGTTTATTAATCCTAACCATGAAGCCTGCTTTCCCCTTCTTCTGTGCTGATGTAGATTTGTAAAAGAACAAGGGGTTAGGCATTGTCTCAGGGCCTGTGAAAGCAGCAGGGACCCAGCGAGATTACATGCAGTGGTGTTTCCAGGGTCTCTGTCAGGCCTACTGTTCCCCATGGGCCCTTATTATGAACCAGTAATCTGATAGCCTAGTCACTTAGCCAAAGAGTGGCCATGTTTACATTTCAAATTTGTTCAGTCCCTGTGAGGAAAATGAATTTGTGTCTATAGAGTTAGAGAGCTGACAGAATTTGTGGTCTGGGCAATAGTCCTCCTGTACCCTATGCCAAAATGCTAATATTCTAAAAAGACATTTCCTTATGGTCTTTGCCTGGGCTATTGTCTGAGATCCTTTTGGAATGTGACCCAAACCAGCCGTGGTGGGGAAGGAAAATGGAGAGAGTTCCAAAACATCAACTCACTTTGTAGCCAAGAATGACCTTGAACTTCTAATCCTCCTTCCTCCACCTCCAGAGTGCTGGAATTACAAACATGGGCCATCACACCCGGTTAATGTAGCGCTGGAGATGAAAGCCAAGGCCTCCTATGTGCCTGCTAGCCCACCCAGATATCAAAATTCTTGATGATATGTCCTATAAATAAGCCCGACATGCTTCTCTTTCAGTATACAAATTATGCTCAGAAGAGTGAAAAAAAAAGTCACAAAGCCCCAAGAGGATGGCTAAAGGGCTGGTGCTGTACCAGGAAGGAGGAAGGAAGTGGGGAGGGAAACCTGACAGCCTGCCAGTAGATGGTGCTGGACACAGACAGGCATGAACAGGAAGTGCAAGAAGGGGCAAGGCTCTCCCAGAAGAGGCAGCCAAAATGTTGACTCACCTTTACCATGAAGGGAGACAAAGGTAGAAGGCCTAAAGCCAGTGTGAGTGGTACACGTGGTTCTCGAAGCCACCAACTAGGGGAGTTTGGCTTCTGTATTTCAACACTGTTTGTGAGACTCATCCACGTTTTGGCTTGTAGCTTTCATTTGTTCATTCTGATTGCTGGCAATCTTTTTCCGAGATGTAAGGCCATACATCTCTCCATGCTGGCGGCCCTATAGGCTGTTTCCTGTTCAGAGCAATTAAGAACCGAGCTGTTATGAACATTCTCATAATATGTGTTTGGGGGACACATGGACATGTCTCTTTTGAATTTCTGGTTCATATTACTGCATTTATATAATGTCCCAAATAAAGTAAGGGTCTCCAACTCCATTTGCAGATAAGACACTGAACATAATGTCGCACGACTTTACATGAGATCAGTTACAGGGCCAGGAGAGGACGTCCCCCTCATCCCTCCCCCCAGCTTGATCTTTCTGGCCACACCACATTAAACAAACCTGACTGTTATTACAATCAGTAGGGTTTATGTGGCAAGTGTTAAAACAATCCAGAAGAGTGGGAGTTGGTGAGGATTATGGTGGGTGGGGTGGACACCTTCTCATTACCATCCAATCTCCATTCCTACACTGGCAAATGTCTGTTTTGGAAAACTGATCCCCGAGTAGTCAAAATAAAAAGCCCTCCCGGGCAGAACAGAGTGCCTCAGTTATCTGCTGTGGGCAGGGCTTCCTGCTGGAACACACACCCCAGGAGGAGGCCGCTCCACCCAGCCTGAGGTCAAATGGCCCACCTCCTCTACCACAAGCACACAGCTACAGGCCTTTGCATGACTGGGAACTCCTGGGGATGCTAGAGATCAGAGACCTGCCTGCAGCTCCACTGTTTGTGCCTGAGATGGAAACCCGTTATCTATCATCACCCTGTCTCTTTCATTCCAAGTTTCCCCTGCTTCCCTCACCCTTGCCTTTCCTTGATAGATTTTGGGATCATTTGCTTAACTTGCACAGGATAGAGCAACATAAATGTGTGGGTTTGGGTTGGCAGGCACAGAGATGGTATCTGAAGACGGGCTCAATATTCAAGAACCAGGGGGGAGGGGAGGGTAGTGGGGAATTGGGGATAACAACTCATTGTTTGCCCACTAAATGTTGTAACTCATTATGGACAATAAATTAGAAAAAAAAAATATTCAAGAACCTTCCCTAGAGACCCCTGGGTGGGACAGAAGAGCTCTCATCTTAGAGTCAAGAACAGCCAGTTCCAGCCTTATTTCAACAGCTGATCTGTTAGGAAGTTCTTAACTTCTCTGGGCTGACAGTTGCTACAAGGCTTATTTACAAAGGGCTTTAAAAAATCACAAAGTACTATAGTCAATAAAGCTCTTTCATTCGCTCTAGGCATGGTTCTTTGTCTTGTCTAACCTGAGCCTCTTCCAGGAACATTCTCCACCAGAGAGTTTCCTTCCATGGATCCTGCCATGGGACCCATGGCCATTCCTCTGACAGGGGTTTACTGTGCATGCTCCAGGACAGCCATATTTGTTGCTAAAATGCTGATAGATTTCTGTACTTGCGGCTAACCACTCCCTGTCCTGAACCAC
>PVHP010005589.1:0-64567 GCA_004024765.1 Zapus hudsonius
TCTGACTGTGAAGAGGCCAAATGTTACAGCTGAAAGAGATTCCTGTCCCAGTTTCCTTAAACCCAACAGGAAACAATAGTGTATGGCAAACCACCACTGTGACTCCCCAGGGATCTAAAGAAGAGCCACCAAGAC
This sequence comes from Zapus hudsonius, assembly GCA_004024765.1. Classification (NCBI taxonomy): domain Eukaryota; kingdom Metazoa; phylum Chordata; class Mammalia; order Rodentia; family Dipodidae; genus Zapus; species Zapus hudsonius. The sequence goes on from PVHP010005589.1 coordinate 136, forward strand.
CTCAGCATCCTGAGAGACAGGAAGGCCTGATGGAGAGGTTCTCCCCATGACATGGCTCACCCCACTCTGCAAAATCCATGGTCAAGCATTCTGAAGTACTCCAATTTAGACACTTAGCATGGAGAGGGAGATGGTTTGGTTTTTCATTTTCCTCTTCTTCCTCCTTATCTTCATCTTTCTCTTCTACGCTTCTTCTCAATAAGTGTGACTTTGAATATTGTCTGAATTTCTCTCCCTCTGATACACTTTCCATTTCTGTATAATATCTATGCCATCAGTGGAACTTTTAGCTATTTACAAAAAAAAAAAAGATCTTCTTAGATGATAGAGTTGTTTACAAGCTCTGATCAATGTAGATCCCTTGTCTAGGAGGACTGTCAATTTTAAGGAATCAACTGTAGAAAAGATGGTTGTGAAGCTGTGACAGTTTATTTGCCTGTTGAATCTTCCAGAACTTTACTCATAATTATTGGAGTCAATGTTCCATATCTGGATCATGTTCACACTCAAAAGTTCCCAAATAAATACTATTTATCTTGTCTGAGATAATTATGCAATCAAACTTTCCCCTTGGTGAAAATATTTGTATCATCAAGGTGCTGATAGTTTGAGAATATTTAAAATTCCCAAGAAAGCACACTGGCCACTCAAACTGCATTCAGTTTAAGACAAGAAACACATCTTGTGATTCAGGCATTGAGCCATAAATGATGATGGATAAAGGGATAGATTGGGCACGCCTTCAAATCTACTCATTCCTACTAAGGTGACCCAGCAGCTAAACTTGGCATTGGTAGACAGGATTTTTATGTACAGGGAGCTGATCATTGAAGCAATGATCATTAGGGTAGAGTTCATTTACTTGTTTGGGTCTCTCAGCATATTTTAGTAGTGGACTGACATTTGTAGGGAGACTTAAAGTTCATCAGGATAGATCTTCCATATTTTTTCAGTTATGCAGAGACCCAAACAAAACGTTCTGGAGACGTAAGTGTGGTAAAACCTTAAAGTGAATAAATCCTCATAAAATGCCACAAGGAGTTCATTGATTGAAATTGTAATCTTGTCTTTGACATAATTGTGGCATTACATCTGCCTTGAAATAATTTTACATTGTCTTTGTTTTAATGTTAGCTTCAGTAAGCAAGGACTCTTATTCAAGGCTAAAGCATATGGTCATTCAAAATCAAATTACTTCCATATATTAGTAATGGTCAGAATTCAAAATTCTAAATCAGTAAAAATTGTATGAAATTTATAAAGGTATGTGGCAAATGACAAAATATAGTGAACTATAAAATATTAACAAGGGGAGTTACAGAAAATTAAAGAAATGGAGAAAGATTTGGGTTCTTCTAAAATTCTCATAAAAATGCAAAGAGCTTACAAGAGCCAACACCTTTGTGAAAAAAATTGTAGGACAGACATTAGTTTATTTCCAGAATCAGTGGAGACCAGACAGCTCACCAGTTGTGAGCACTTCATGTTGAAGCTTGAGGCCCCAGAACATGGAGACCACTCAAGTTCAATCTCCAGGGTTTATAAATAAGGATAAAAATTATAATTCTTATGAGGAGCATATAATTTGAGGTCAATCTACTAGAAAGTGTAGAGGGAGAAGTTAGTTTCTTACCAAAAGAGAAGCTGAGTTTGAGGCCTGGATGAGAGTGGTCAGACAAGAGCATGCTAAAGACCAAGCCTAAAGCCCCAGAGTTGATGGGACCCACGAAGCAGTGCAGATCTGAAAGCCGTCACATCACTGCTGGGGGCAGTGCCAATAGGTGAACACAAGTTCAGACAACATTGGGGTTCTTTTTGTGCTTTTAAACATCTTCTGCCCCATGGTATTCGTGCTATTTGGTTGGCATATGTTATTGCATAAAGGTTTACATTTTGTCACTAGTCACCACAGAGTGATACTTTCCTCTCAATCTTCTTGTATCCTTTTATTTTAGTTTTGAAACAACCCACCAGGGTTTGATCAAAGCGGATACTTTATTTAATTCAATATGTGAACACTCATTCAATTCTTTTTTTTCACCTGAGAAATGAATATGTTTCAACTCTTCCATGGTTGGATAGGGATGAAATACCATTAAATTTTCAATTAATGTATTGATTTCTTAGGAAAAAAAGCATGAACAGTACATTAAGTTATTGTTTGGTAGGAGAACTACACACCCATTGAGTAAATATCACATGAAAACAAATAAAATTCAACAAACTATGTGGAGCTTGGGCTGCGGAGACCACTCAGTTGATAGAGTGCTTGCCATGCAAGATTGAGTACCTGAATTTGATTCACAAAACACAAATTTAAAAAGCTGGAGTGATTGTGTGTGTATCTGTAATCCTAGCTGGGTGAACAGGAAGAAGCTTGCTGTCCACCAGGACTAGCCTTCATCATGAGCTCCAGACCAGTGAGAGACTAATTTGCTCATCCACACTGTACATATTTATGAGTATCTCAAAAAGGGAGGATGGTGCCTGAGGAATGACATCGAAAATTGTCCTCTGTGCCCCATGTACACACACACACACACACACACACACACACACACACACACACACACCCCTCTACCTAGCAAGTTTGAGGCCAACCTGGGCTAGATGAGACCCTGTTGCAAAAAGAAGTTTTAAAAAATTTCAAAGAAGTGTCTCCTTTCAGTGAAAATGGAACACTTATGAGCTGTTGGTTCTCAGTGGTGAGCAAGAACATCCTTTCCTTCTGCCTGGTGTTACACGGACATTTTTATCCTTTGAAAAGTCAAGTATTTATACTGATGTAGGTATTGAGGTGAGGAAAGTCTCTTTTTTCCAAATTTATAGAGAGCTTTATTTTAGTTTTGCTGAGGAGTATTAAATTTTGTTGAAAGTATTTTATCATCCACTGTTAGTATCATATGATTTTGTTTAAGTCTGTTGGTATGAAGGAAGACACATTGAACAATTTTCATTTTTATAAAAATTATTTTAGTTTTATAAATTGAGTATAACATGATAATTCCATAAATATGTACAGTGCGGATGAGCAAATTGGGCAGAGAACATTGTTATATCTCCTTAAACACTTTTAGAATTTTTGACTAGAATATTATACATAAGTGTGTGTGTGTGCATGTGTGTGTATTACGTGTGTTGTATACATGTGTATGTACAGATGGGCTCACAGAAGCCATGGGGGAACATTGAGTGTCCTTCCTCTTAGTCATCTGCATATTTTGCTAAGACAGAGACTTTCTCTAAATGTGTAACTGTGGTTTCATAAGCTCCAACAATTCTCCAACCCCTTATTGCACACAGGACTGGGGTTACAGATATACATGGCCAAACCCAGCTGTTAACATGATTTCTGGGGAAACAAACCAAGTAGTCCCAGGGCCCCTCAGGCAATCCTACTTATTGGAAGTACTCTTTCCCACTGAACCATCTTCCCCAGTCTATCCTGTATGCTTCTTAAATGTTGCTTAAGGTTGCTTTTGTTATTTTTTTGGGGGGTGTCTTTAACGCTTTTTTATTAATTTGGCATTTTTTACAGTTCTGTTATTCTTTTATTCTATGTTCTGTTGTAGAATGTTATTAGTATTTGATTAGAAAATGTATGAAGTGCATGATTTTTCCATTAAATTATTCATCGACGCACTGAAACTACTTTTTAAAACCATTTTTTGATATTTTTAGTTATTTACAAGCAGAGAGGGAGAGAGAGAGAGAAGAGTGAGAACGACAGAGAATGGGCACAGCAGGGCCTCTCACCTCCACACTCTCCAGGTGTATGTGTCCCTTTTTGCATCCGACTTTATGTGGATACTGGGCAATTGAACCACTGTCATCAGGCCATGCACCTTTAACTTCGGAGTCATCTCCCTGGCCCCTGAAACTACTTTTGGAAGGCAGCTGTGCTCACTATACCACCAACGCCACCCCCTGAAACTACTTTTAATCAAGTCCATTAATTACATTTTTCCTTTCATGGTTTTCGACCCTGTCTAGAATTATTTTAGAGAATTTGTTTATATTACTACATGATCAAATAATAAATAGCTTAATCTATTTTACCATTATTGTTCCGATATAATTAAAATATGCAGAGGTTTGGGAAGATGGCTCAGTAAGTAAAGTGCTTACCATGCAAGCATGCCAACCTGGGTTCAGGTTTCTAGCACTTATGTAAAAGCCATGTGCAGTAGTACATGCCTGCAAACCCAGCACTGTTTCTCACTGTTCTCTCTCTCTCTCTCTGTTCTCTCTCTCTCTGTTCTCTCTCTCTCTGTGTGTGTATGTGTGTGTGTGTGTGTGTGTGTGTGTGTGTGTGTGTGTGTGTGTGTAATGTGCCCCTGCTTCATTTTTTCCGTAAGCTTGTAGATATACATGGGAAGAGTTTTCATAAAGTGACAAAGTGCTCTGGTTTCTACTACAGTTTGGTTTAAGATGTGAATCCCTGGGGAATGCTGTGTGTGGGTTGAAAGGGCAAGTGCTCCAGAGAGGGTTTGAGAATTTGACAAATGCCTTTGCTCCATTGTTGTAGAACTGGTGCCCATGGCTATCATTGGCAATGGTTTCTCTTTGGAATGATGGTGAGATATGTCTGTTTAGTTCCTGTACTAGATCATAATTCTTTTCTGCTACAGTTTGTGTCTGGATGTGAATCCACAAGAAATGTTTTGAGGGTAGTTGAAAGGGCTTGTGTTGCAAAGAGAGGACCTGAGAAGTCTTCTTGGGTGAACCAGGATAAAACCTTAAAGAAAAATGAAGTGTTTACATTTAAAGACCCAGGCCTGTTTCCACAGTTCTTGGATCAAAATATTTGATGAAAGAAGAACTGGACAAAAAGTTTCAAAAGCAGTTAGTTGCTTATAGATCAATAAAAAAATTTTTTAAAAACCTCAGTGTCCAAAGAACATGAAGGTTCAGAGACAATAAGAAACCCAGGGCAAAAATCCAGAGATACTGAAGATCTCAACAATAAAGCAGACTTAAAACTCACCCACTATGACTTAGGGAACTGAATGGAAGAGGGGGCAGATAGAATGTAAGAGCCATGGTGGGGGAGAATTTCCAGAGATATCGACCCCCTCAGCAGCAATACTCAAAGAGGGAATTAAAAAAAAAAGGAGAAAAGAAAATCTGACTACCTCTGGTGGAGTTCATATCCCCTTAATCTATGGACAGATCCAGTATGTGTACCAAGGAAGTACCCCAGTGGGTAGGGGACAGAGAGGAGGGAAATGGGGACACCTTCACAAGATTTGCTCATACAATGTATATACTTATTCATAATAAATATATAAAAATAAAAAAGAATAATAGTTAATAAATAATGTTTATATAACACTAGTGCTCATTGCTGATAATTAAAATTAATTTGAAAACAATTATATTTACTAGAAGAAAAAAAAGAAACTCTTAGTTTGGAGTAAATTAGGCTTTCAAGGAAGTCATTTCTCTAATATTGGATCCTAATCTGAAAATAGGAATTACCCTAAATAGTTACTGATTTCTACTTAGCTTTCCATATGAAAAGCATCTAGGAATGTTTAAACAATTAGGAATTCTGTTTTGTGAGATCCAGGCTGTCCATCAATCATTTGCTAATGCTACATACTGTTGTGAGCCTCTGTCCCTTCACTAGGGTATCACCATCATCTCCTTGTTGCCAGGCAGATCTCCCAACAGCCTGCACCCAGCAGAGCACCCTCTTAAAGCCTTGCTCATCAATCATGCACACCACATGGCACCCTGCAATTGTCAGCGTACAAGGTGGGGCTGTGCAACTACTCTGCACCTCTGGCTGCCTCACCTCTGCTCCTTATTCTCCTCATGTTGCCCCTCCTTCTCCTCTCCCATCTCCCTCCCCTAGGCTTTGGCATCACCTTCAGAACTTGCTGGCCCTCTGTTCTCGTATGTTATCTGTGCAGTAGCCTAGACCATCACACTCCCACATGCCAGATAGCTCCCTCCTCATCTCTGCAGTCCTCTTCAAGGTGACACATTATTTTTGCTAACAGAGACAGACAGGAAAAAGAGAGATAAAGAATGGGTGTGCCAAGGATTCTAGTCGCTGCAAATAAACTCCAGATGCATGTGCTGATTTATGTGGGTACTGGGGAATGGTTGTTAGGCTTTGTAGGCAATCGACTTTACTGATGAGTCATCTCTCCAACCCTAGGTGGCACCTTCTTAAAAAGCCATATGTAGACTATTTAAAATTTCAACCTGAGCTCTTCAGCTATTTTCTAGCCTAGCCTGATTTCTGTTTTGTACTTCCTATAGTGATTTCATTTTTTATAATTTATATTTGTTTGTGATGGTTCATCTTTACCCTGCTAGAATATAAACTATCAAAACAGGGCTGCGTAGTAAGGGCTTAGCATAGATCGGGAATATAGTGTGCACTCAATCACTGTTGTTGATTTAATAGATGAATGAAATTACTAACATTTCATAAAACTTTCTATTCCATGTGTATATTTTCAGTGCTTTGAAAGCTCATTCACACACAGAATAAAAACTAGAAAGATAGCAATTAAATTAGCAAGAAAATTTTTTTCCAGGTAGGGTCTCACTCTAGCCCATACTGACCTGGAACTCACTCTGCAGTCCCAGGATAGCCTCGAACTCATGTGGATCCTCTTAACTCTGCTCCCTAGTGCTAGGATTAAGGGGTGTGCCATCATGCCCAGCAATTTTTTTAAATGTCCAAAGTTTCAAATTACTCAGACAATGTGTAAGAACAATAATTTATGTGATGCTCAAATTAGGAAGAGTTACAAAACTGGACAAAAACCTAAGTGTTAGGTGGCATGTGTGAAAGTACATGAACATTGTCTTTTTCATGTACATTACCAAGAGATGGTAGGTTTATCTATGATGTTCTTCCCTAACCATTCTATTAAATATAAAGATACATCGATTAACACACTATTGATTAAGTGATTTCAAAGAAGGAAGAACTCTCTTGGCCTGTGCTTTTCCACTGGGATTGGACTATTTGACGCACTATAACAGAAAAGCAAGTGGGCATGATTGCTTAATTATAGTGCAACACAGTTCCAAGTCAACTATTGATTTTACTTCATTTATTCCATAATATATTATATCCTTTGTCATCTATTATACACAGTGTTCCATATAGAATTTTACGTTTATATATTTCTGAATATTTAATACCCCCATTTAGGTTCTTAAATCATCATTTTCTAACAAACTGAATAATCAGCATCATACTTAAATTTTAGGAAAAAAGACTTAAATAGATCAAACCTTATGTAAGCAATTGTAGAAAACACAGAGCTAGGTATCTGAATACTAAATGTGTCAAATTAAATATATTAATTAGAATTTATGGATTAATATAATAGAAACTGTGTTGAATATAGAATTACAGTACATAATGAAATGTAATTCACATATGCAGTAATATGGAAAGTGAACTACAAATTTATGTGATTTAATAAGCTTGTTATTGAACAACATATAAAAATTGAACAAGAGAAAACTTGGCTTCATTAACACATGATATAAATTATTTTAAAAATCCTGTTTGAACCAAATTATATCACTATCTGCAAAGGTTCTAATTTTCTTAGGACCACAGTATTTTAGAGCAGTGAAAAGATCCCTGATAGTATTTTAAAGATCAGTTTAACTACATACACAAATATTTGTGTGAGTGCATGTGTATGTTTACGGTAGAAACCAAGGGTATAACACTTGTGCAGTGGAGGAGCCAAAGTCTGGGGGAGGCAATCAACAGCTTTTAATTTGGCCAAGTAATTCACTCAGTGACAAGGAGCCCTTGACTGGAATTGGGGACTCAGGGGGAAACATTGGGAACTAAAATCTTGAGCCCCCAAAGAGAAATTCACTTTACAAGTGAATTACAAAGAGGCTACTCACAATAGAATCTAGCCAATTCAGAAATGTGTATCTCAGTTAACCTATACTGATCTCACTCTCCAATGGAGATTCTATTTGTATTTCTTCAGAAGGCAAGCCAGCGAGACAGACACCAATGATCTTCAACACAACCTAAAGCACAAGTACAGAGACCCTTAAGACCTCAACAATAAAGCAGCCTTAATACTCACCCACCATGACTCAGGGAACTGAGTGGAAGAGGAGGCAGGAAGATTGTAAGAGTCATGGTGGAGAAAAATGTCCAGAGACATGGCCCCCCTCAGTAACAACATACAAAGGAGGAACCTGGTTGACTCCTGGGCTATCCATGATCCCCTGCCCCAATCCAGACTGCCCACAGAGGAGGATACCCAGCTGATTGGGGAACAGGACAGGGAAGAGGGAAATTGGGGAACTGGGAATACCGTCACATTATTTGCTCATTCAGTGTATGTAAATATGGATAGTACAGATAAATTTTATAAAAAATAAAATAAAAAAAAGAAACCAAGGTTATGTTCACTGATATTGTATAGTGAAATTAAATGAACAACGCTGTCTTAGATAGCCAAGCAAGATGACCGAAACATTTAATCGTGTATTAAAGCCTGTGCCTGAGGAGAATATATTGTTATGTTGTACACCCAAGATGGCCCTGTCTGCATGTTGTTTCCTTGATCTATGAAGGCATTAGGGAATGACCGGTCATTAACATTATAAGACCAAAGGGGAGTTGTTTGGGTGCTGCCCAAGCTTGCTAAGTTGCTAATGTACAGTCCCTTTCCAGAAGGCCTGTCCCTTTAAAACCAGGTCAGCATGGCGGCAGAAATCCATAAATACGCTCCCTGTGTCCTATCCTGCTCTTCCATCTCTGGAAGGAGCAAGCACCTAGTCTTTTTAAAAGAGGTTCCCATATGCTATAGAAGACATGTGTGATAAATTAAGCACTTCTTTCACGACACGGAAAACATAATAGTGATATAATTAATTACAGTCATATTCTTGTTAAAATTGTACAGAAAAATTACACCTTCTTCGATTAGCATGAAATATAAGTGTCACATTCCTAATACAACCCTGATCAATAAAACAATAATAATTGTGTTGTTAAAAGCGGACATCGAAAGGTGTTCATGGCAACATATTTTAAAGGTTAGAAACCCTTTTAAAATAAACGGATTTCATCTTTACACCGTGTCATCTAAATCATTACTGTGTTTGTGTATACAATTATAATCAGACGATAAATTGCAGCTATTGAATGGATTAAGGCTGTTCTTCTTGACCTCATAAATCCGAGATTGTCATAGCTTTAGAAAACGCTCATGTAACAATCAGTTGATTACATGGTGTGAGCAGCTGTGAGCCTGTTAACTGGAAAATATGAAAGAGGTAGGGTAACACAGAGTTCAGCGGCAGAACTTTATAACGTGCCTGCCACGTTCTAACCTTCAAAGTCTTCCTTCAGAGCGGGGTTGAGATTCTAGTTAAGATATCACCTTTAGTAGCGGATGGATAGCAAGTTTAGATGAACACCATGAGGTCTGTTTGAAACCTGAATGTTTAGAAAAGGTTTCTCGAATGTATTTTGTACATGTCAAGACTGCTCAGAACTTAATGAAGAAGAGTTGGGTAATAAATACTTGCCAATATACCTTAGAATTTCAGGGGAAAATATCCTGACCTATCCAAAAAAAGCAAAAATGTCTTCCAAGTCCTCTGTTTCTGCAGGGCATGGAATGCCACTTCAATACAACCTCTACTTACCCTGAAGAGGAATGAGTCGAAAATTACCTGATGTACTTTACGAAAAATTGAAAAACTGTGAAAACAATTACCTCACCGCTAACAAAACAAAATGCTTAAAGAAAGAATGTATGAATGATTTCTGAAGGCGGCTACACTGCAACCTGCTATTGTATCTTTAATGGAAGCAATATTGTATCCATTTTAGATCTTACTAAGGCAAAATTGGTTTTAACTCAAATTTATCTATTTGTATATAGCTCCCACCTTCAAAAATTTATACGGCATGTGAACCAATTTTGCAAATCTCATATTAAAATGGCATTGATCAGAAATGCAAAGAGAATTAGATTATTAATAATGAAATATTTTCATTTACTTTAATTTTCCTAGATGAAAGGAACTAAAGCATGCTTTAAGCATTAGTTAGGAATTTACAGTCTCCTCATAAAAGTGGCATTTTCTCATTTTGCATAAAAATTTACTGTACTGAATAGCTAAGTAACTAATCCCAAGTTCACAAGGAAAAGGAGTGTTGGGCACAGCTAAAAAGGGAATCCTAAATTTGAAGCTTCTGATGAACAATTGCCTTTTTATAACCCCTATTTAACCATATTTAATGATTGAATTACCATGAAAAGAAAGTCTTGTTTTAAAGGCATTCTAGTGTAGAAAAATAGGAGACACAGATCCATAATGTGCCCTCAGCCTCTATAACCAGACTTAGATTAGACCAACACCTTTGCCCCTGTCTAGAGAGCCCACTAACTGTTAGAATCCTGGCAAATAAAAGTCTCTATTTGAGAAGAAATGGGACATTTTTTGCCTCCACAAATTTTTCATCCTGAAAATTGGCTAAAAAGAATTCACAGTGTCCCTTTTCTGACTTAGCACATTATATCTAGGTAGATTACAACTCTGGCTTCTGCTGAAATTGGCAGTTTTATGAGATAATGCCCAAATATCTGATGCTATTTTACTTTGTTTTCTGTGAAGAACTATGCCTAATAATACAACTAAACATTTGAGAGTTAATATGTGTATTAGGAAATTTACATAGAGCATATTACTTTGTCTTGGGAGGAGTCAATAATAATGGAATTTGTATTCATCCTTAATGTCCAGATTTAAAAAAACAAAGGTACTAACTGTGTTGTCCAAAGACACAGATGTAGAAAGTAGCACAGTGACATTTGAAACTCAGGTCTTAATATTCCATAACTTCAGTGTGTAACCACTAAAGGATCCTACATTCAGGCTTTGCATTTACCAGCTCTCAGTAATTAAAAGCTACCCAGCAGGCAGCCATCCATGTTTCTTTCTTTAAAAGTGAATCCAAAATCCAACTCTGAAAATGATCTTTAGACCATTATGGCTAATCCTATTTTTCACAAAACATTGTTATTTTGAGACTGAGTCTTGCCAGGTAGTCCAAGCTAGCTTCCAACTCATGATCTTCCTACCTGAGCCTCCCAAACGCAGGGATTATAGGCATGTATCACCATACCAGACTCTTATTTTTTTGTAATTTAGCTACTTATATGATGAACTGTAGTTAATGCCGGTGTCGATGTTTATATACTTTTCGTTTCTCCCAAAGAATGCAATCAAAGTTTTCCATTTAAATCACAAAACTTTTCAAACAATAAGTGCTTTGCACAATCAAACCACTGCTGGGAGAAATTTTCCCTTTGATAAAGTACTTGTTTACCACTGAGGAGATTGAAAAGAACTTGTTTAAAATGAATCAGTTTGGTTCAGTGCTTCCTTCAGCCTCATTGACTAGACATTTAATAAATTATCTCGATTTATTATTTTAGGTAAATATGCCAAGGGTATTAATATTTTGGGGTGTTTTGATCTCTGCAATACTATTTTATCAATTTTTTTCTTGCCTCAGTTAATACAAGTTTGTACACTACATAATCCTCCATTACCTTCGGGATTCTTACCCCACATCATTCTGGCTTTGAAAGTGCCTGCCTCCCTCTACATAGTACCCTCCGGTATGTGTTTTTCTGCCTGAAATATTTGCTCTACCCCTTTGCTCTACTCCTGCCCCAACCTCAGACACTTGTCAACTTTCATACTTAGTCAAATCTCTGTTAAATTGTATATTCTCTAAGGACAGTTCTCTGTTCTCCATGGTTGAGTTAAAAGCCTGTATCGAATCCCAAGGACACCAGTGCCTTCATCATAGACGCTGTCAGCACACCTGAGTACTTAATCACTTGTGTGCCTAATGATGACATATGTATACAATAGTGATCCTATTTGATTATGATAGGATATATATCTGCTCAGTCCCCATCTCAAGACATTGTAAGCGTTATGATATCATAGCATATTGCATTTCTCACCTGTCTCTGGGGATGCTGGTATAAAGAAACTTATTGCAATTAGACACAAATATAGCACATACAATTATGTACAGCACACATTACTTGAAAATAATAGACAACTGTTACTGACATGTATTTACTATGCTTTTATCATTATTTTATATCTTCTACTTATAAAAGAAACATTTGCTGTAAAACATATGCTAGCAGCAGCTCATACATCTGGTGTTTACTGAATCTCTTGATTGCATCATTTTCTCTTGTGCTTGATTTAATCATGTTTTGTTCACCCTGGATCTAGGAGCAATAGATTATATGACATACATATAGTTGGGTGTGTAGTAGGTTATATCAGCTAGGTTTGTGATAATATAGCTGGCATTTTTGAGAGTGTGCCTCTGTATTTCTTTGGCTAGTATGTCTCTTTTCTAATAACCTTAATGCTACATGAGGGCAGGTGCAGTATCTGGCTCTTCATTTATTCTCAGTGTCTGTCACAGTCCTTGGTCTATATGAGGTAACTAGTTAGTAACTATACATTAAATTAAATGATAATTACTGTCTTGTGGATGAAGTCAAGGATAACATTCCTAAATCAAATTTGTTAAGCTTCTGACTATTTCTGGTAAAATTCACCCATACTTAAGTATATAGCTCAGTCAGTTTTGAATATAGTGGGTTTTCATGATTAACTCAATATTAAGGATTAGCACATCTTTAAATGACACCACTGGACTGTGTGAACATGCACTTGGTTGTCCTTGTCTTAAGAATTTAGTCTGTGTTTCTTTAACATTTGTTTAAATCCATATTTTCTTGAGAGCACAGGTGTATGTCTAGAAACTTCTCAAAAGGTATGATCAGCTACCTTGATTCTGGTAATGATTTGTTTAGGTGCTTCTCTGAACCCTTCAAATACGAGTTTTCACATCAACATTCATTTGAAAGAGGAGGATTCAGGTCACTTATAATATCATGTCTCTTATGTTTCAATAACTGTCAGAATTGTCATCCCCTTAGAATTAGATAGATTCAGACCTCATCAGAATTAGACAGATGTAGGTCTCGTCAGCCAGAGTTGAGGTATTTTGTTTTCATCAAGAACCACGAAGACCAGGAAAAAAAATTCCTCAAAAGCTGTTCACAGAAAAAGCAACTTCGATGTGTCTCTACTTTGTTCTTTCCATCTCTCCATACTTGGTTTTTCATGGTTAGTTTTTTTCACTCTTTTACTTGATCGATTCTTCATTCTTTTAACAACAAACATGAAAATAGTACTTCAGAATCAAAAGCAAGGATATACAAATTGGTCATTCAACATAACACATAATTTTAAATATCCTCTGATACTGTTACAATGTGTTATGAGGAGAAAAAATAATTGGATTTTTTTAAGAGAACTACAGGCCAAACATACAATGAGAGCAAGAACCACCCAAAGGATGAGCCAAACCCATAGGAAAGGAAAGAAAGGGGAGAAATCATGAAGAGTCAGTGCACAGCCAACCCCCAGCCTCATTTCCAGGGGCCTGCATTAGGTGAAATGTAGGCTCTATGTTCAGATGAGACATACCTTCCTATGTCTACTAAGAACATTGGTTCTCAAGTGCTCTCCTTGCACTGAGCTCTTATTATTGATATCTTTATTATACAAAATTAGATACATTGAATGAGTAAATAATGTGTTGGTATCCCCATTTCCCTCCTCCCTGCCCCAATCCGCTGGGTTTCCTCCTCAGTGGGCATACTGGATCAATCTATGGGGTAGGGGGTTATGGATAGCACAGGAGGCAACCAGGTTCCACGTCCTCCCCCTTTGTATGTTGTTGATGAGGGAAGGGGCAATGTCTCTGGATATTCTCCCCCACCATGCACTGAGCTTTTGAAACTAAATATTTTTAAATGATCTAATTCAAGCTGAAATGAGCTATTGCATGAATAAAATGTCTGTATTCACCAAGATGACTCTCCCAATATTTAACACTTAATCCTCAACATCCAAGTCTGCTGTATCTCACTTAACATCTAGATGTAGCATGAAAATATAGTTTATTTATTAACAATAAATGTCTGCATTTTAGAATAGGACACTCCCACCAAAAGTGTAAAATCTACATAGTTTAAATAGTTCTGTTTAAAATATTTTTTCTGAATAGCTTTTCCTTGTGAAATTAATAAACTTTTCCACACACACATTTAAAAAATGAGACAAAGAGCTTCCAATGAAGACACTAGTAGGCTATTGCTCTGTCATACCTTTGGTCCCACTAGCAGAAGAAATCAAATTCCATGGCTTTCTATGCAGTGTTTTTGGAGTGATTGTCTCCACAAGTTCATTTCTATGTTTAATTACTGCATCTCATTTCTCAAATTAGAATATAAAATATTGAAAGCAAAAGATGAGAAATTTACATTCCCACTACTCTGCCAATGAACATCCTTCAAGTTATTTCTAATTTTTCATAGTTCTGTTGGCATTCTGAAGAACTGTATACCTTCAGATCATGTGTTCAAGCTGTCACCTCTTATTTATCAATGGCTCCTGCCACCCCACATTATTCCACTACAGTTCTATATTATATATGAGCTATTTCAGAGTTGCCATTCTTTTGAGGAGAGATAACTTAGTCCTTGATTCCTGATCTATACCAAGAGGACGTGGAGCAGCCAGAGGGAAGACATTTACAAGATGAAGAATCAAGAACAGGCTTCTCCGGGCTCAGTGCAGCCTAAATCCTGCTTTCTGCCTTCCCTTTGTATAACACTTGAGCAGGATGTTTGTATCCTTTCAATGAAATGTGTGTGGAGCAGCCTGCTTTTTCAAAGTGCCATCGTGTGTGCTCTTTGGTTAAAGGTGAGGTTAAATTCTTTAAAAACTGATTTCCAAGGCTCTTAGGTTATAACTCAAGTTTAATATTTTATATATTTGAGAGAGAATGAATATATACCAGGGTCTCTTCCAACTATAAAGGAACTCTTTATGCATGCCCCATCTTGGGCATCTGGCTTTATCTGGGTACTGGGGAAATGAACCCAGACCATCAGGCTTTGCAATTAAGCACCTTTAACTGCTGAGCCATCTCTTCAGACCTCATGTTTTGAATTACGTCTCAGGTCTCCAAGGGTTTGATAGCTATGTTAAACCATGTGACTAGAGATGGGAAAGTTGCAAAGCAGTGCTGGCCAGTGCATCCAGCCTGGAATAATACAGTGTTAGGGATGATAAGAGGAAGGCAGGTTTTATTCTTAGAAGATTCTTAGAACTCAAGAGTCACCATAATAGGTCGTTGGAGTGTAAATGTCATGAGTTTTCTTTGAAAGATCTGGCAAGGGCAATAGGATAGGAAGTGAAATAGACAGGAAGTGAACTAGGCAGCAACAGAGGAGTATGGAGAGAACTTGCATGAGGAATAGTGTAGGAATCTCAGGGAGAAAGCTAGGGAATTTCCATCTCATCCTTCCCCAGAGGCTGATCTCAATGCCAACTTTCTATGACTCCCTCCTTGCCCTCTCTAGGCTGTAGCTAATCAGAGGGCTTTCTTTTCTCCTTTCCTGTTGTCACAGTCCGCTTTCTTTGCCTCACTGAGAGAACTTGTCAACTTTTTGCTTTGTATCAGCTTATTTGCAAATATGTTATCTTTTCTTACAGCTTAGAAACTGATGTTCAGTTTATCTTTTTTTTTTCTAAACATAGCACCTAGCCCAATATCTTCTGTTTACCAGGCATTCCATAGAAGACTTTTAAAATGTGCATGCACTTGACTTAAGAAGAAATGTGTTCACTTGTTCACTTCTTTTCTCGTTTTGTTATTCCTTCTTTCTACCCATCCATGAACTTTTCTTCCTTTTTCTTCTTTCTGACAAAGACAAGGCTTCTGCAAGCATGGACAGAGAAAGACAAAGGCGCAGTGGGTTCATAGACACTGAGAACCCTAAAACAGGAATAAGATGAATTGAAAAGGGAGAGAAGAAATATGACCCATTATTTTAAAAATTCTCAAAAGAAGATAGTTTGTGATCTCTGAGGCTCCAGAGTCGATATACAGGATCCCTTGCCACAAGGACTAATACAGACAGCCCACGAAGGAGGATATACAACTGATCAGGGATGGGGAGGGGGGGAATTGGGGAAGTCGGGATAACAACGCATGGTTTGCCCACTAAATAATGTAACTCATTATGGACAATAAATATTAAAGTTAAAAAAAAAGAGTAACGCTGACAAAGAAAAAAAAATAATATAATTATCATGTATTAATTGAACTTAAACTGAAGTTTTTCAGTGTTTGGTTAAATAGATAAGTGGTCATTTGTGTTTAAATTTCTGTCATTCCTCTTCATAAAGAATAGACTAAAAATCAAGAATCAAATAACCATAAACATATCTCAAGTATTAATGAAGACTGGATTGTATCCAAAGGGAATAAGAACTACTGAGTTTTGTATGGCTTTCTTTAGGAGGCCAATAGTCCATATACTGAATGCCTGCATTCAAACTAACAATCAGAATGGATAGGCATTTTTGTAGATGCAATTACTATTTTTCAGTTCTATGGTCCTTCATATACTTAGTTTAAAGGACTCTTAATAATACAGTACTTACTGCATTTGAAATATAATTTGTGAGTGGTTGGAATGGAAAGGATGCTAGATTCTTGCCAGACCTACCACCTGGGGTCAGGGATTGAGCCCCAAAGGCACACAAGCTGGATTTTATGCTTAAATGGGCCAAACCCACAGACTTCCTCATCAGATCATCAGTTTCCTGAGTTACATTGAGAATTGAACTGTCACATGGTCAGGCATTGTTTCCAGCATGTGTCTCCTTGCAGAGAAGCTCTATGTAAAGATAATTGTTTGCCAAGACTGTACATAATGCATTTAGGACCAGAGCAGTAGAGATGAGTGTGTGGCTCCAGGGACTCCTGGAATCTACCCATGTCTTGGAGAGGAACATGGCTGCCACCAACTCTTCGTTAGTTCCACAAACTTGACTTTTTCCTTGCTTGGCATTCTGCACCAACTTCTTATATATTCCATGTTCTTAAGTGTTTCTTAATATTACTCTAGTTATAGATTCAATTGAATTCACCAAAAGCATTTGCATGTTCTATCTTGACTTCCATGGCAAATGCTTATTAATATTGTCACTAAGAATAGAATAAAATATGGAAATCAAATTACCATACACATATTTCAAATATCAGTGAACAAGGGATTTCATCTAAAGTGGATGAACAATACCAAAGTTGGTATGTGATACAGAAAGGAAAACAGAGGCTCAGACATGTTAATGTACTTACTCCAAGAGCCTGTAGACTCCAACATATGAACCCTTGAAAGCAGGAAGCATATCCTAGATTTCTTCTAGTCTCCCAACAGCATTTCATTAACCTAGGAGCACTTGCAACATATTTGTTGATGATAATAGGAGGGTTATAGAAATATATTTTGACAAAATGGATATGTTTGGGTATTTCTAGAGTCCTCACTGTGTTCAGTGTTTCAAAAGTATTTCTTTCAAGACTGACTTTCTTTCAATGCATTTAAAATGTGACTTGCTTTATGAAAGTTTGGCTTCCTGGCAGTACTTTAAGAAAATATCTCTATTTTCAAAACTATGTGACTTTGAATTATTATTTTTAAGGCTTAAAAAAGACAGATGATTTTATCCTCTTGAGTGGTATGTCAGTTCTGCTTCTGAACACAGTGAAACAGCCTCCACTCTCAAAAGAGAGCAGAAAAGCAATTTTCCAATGGTCCCTGCCGTCATCCGTGCCTCACCAAGACACCTCTAAATCCCTTTCTCCTTCTGTGTGCCTGTCATCCACATGCTCCTGGAATTCCTTTCTGAAATTCTTACCTGATGTTTTCTTCTCACACTTGTTCAAGGACTGTCACTGCAGGTTTACCACCGTTCCCAGACAGGCCCAATAGGGTGATTCTCAGCCAATGGTGTGATGCGCTCTGGTGACTCGAGGTATGAGCACTCAGCCCCTCACCTCCAGCTGGTTCAAGGATATACTTGAACCTGCAGTGTTTCCTGTATGGGGCTGGTTTTGCCTAAAATTTCATCCTTAGTGGCTTCAGATGCTTTTCTGCTCTGCTTTCCCTACTTTCTCATCCTCTCCTGGAAAAGTCACCTTTGGAAAAGTCACCTCTACAGTATCTTTGTCTCCTGAGAAACCTCTCTATATTCATTTCCTAATTCTGCTATAACCACATAGAAGGTGGCTTCTAGAAACAGAAGCTTACAACTCCCTTTCAGGTTTAGAGGCTTAGATGTTTAAGATCAAAGGACCAGCCAGGCAGGGCTCAATCTGAGCTAGAGTCTTTCCTGGCCTCTTTAAACTCCTGCTGCTGGCCACCCATCATTGACATTCCTTGACTTGTGGCTGCATTGCTCCATCTTCGTCTTAGTCCAAGGAATTCTTCCCATGACACTTTTTCTCTTCAGTTGGCATTTTACAATTGCCTTGTAGTCAGTTCCACATTACTGGGATGAACATCCAAACTAGACACAGTTTATAGGAGGAAGGGTTTATGTCAGTTTACAGATCCAGGGAGAAGTTCCATCCAATGGTGGCTCCCTTTCATAAATCCAAGCAGAGACACACCACCAAACAGCACAAGCAAGCACAAAACTGGTAGCAAAACAGTAGGGAACCAGGCAGAGCTGAGACTTCTCTGCATACCTGTAGGCTGGAAGTCAGATCTGCCCTCAAGCACCCTTAGGGCTGGACCCCAGGATCTGCCCACCATGATACCTCTTCCCTCCAGGCAGCTGGAATTCCAGATTACAAGCTTTAATTAAATGTGCAAATCTATTGGGGGACATACATTCTAACTACCTCAACTTGTATCTGTTTTCTCATTAGCACAACAGTCACATTAGATTAGAGCCCACATTAACCTATGACAATATATTAAACTGATTATGACCCATTTCCAAGTAAGGTCATAGTTACTATGGTTGGACTACAAATTACATTTCTTAGAGACATAGTTCTATAATGACCCAAGACAAATGAGGTCTAGGGACTCCCCAGACAGGGCAGAGCATTCCCTGTGGACGCTCATAATATCTCCAGCAATAACAGTGGCTGCTTATGAGAAAAGATCCTCAAACTTAGCATGGGTCATGGTTTTGCTGGTATCTGACAAGGCAGTTGTGGGCCAAATTCCAGAAAGAGCCTCTGGCCTCTTGGCTTTGTGGGCCTTACCTCTCTATGATCACCTTCAGGAGAAAGGGAACTCTGCTTGCATAAATGTACTTCTTTCGAGTGAAATATCTTGTGTGTCAAGTAGCATAGAGCTGAACAGATGAGGAAGCAAGCCTATCTATTTCTACCATGAAGGACACAGGTCTCCCAAGAGGAGAAATTTCTTTGAACATAGTAGGAGTGCTCAGATGGGCAGCCAAACCAGAAAACGTGAAAATCCACCATGACTGCTGGACTCAGTGACAAATTAGGATATCTGAGGTATACATGATTGTCTCAATGTATTTAGATGTGAGCTGCATTATTGTTTGAAAATGAATAAAAGCAGAACACATTTGTATTGGTCTGTGAAAATCTAAGTATAATAGTTACTTTTCTTATCGCTGGGAACAAATACCTAACAAGAAGCAACCTATGGGTTGAGGAGATGGCTCACTGGTTAATGACACTTGCTTGAAAAGTTTGTCAACCTTGGTTCACTTCCCCAGATGCCCGTGTGAAGCTGGACAGGCATCCATTGCAAGAGACCCTAGAATGTGTGTATGCACACGCATGCACACAAATATTTTTTTAAAGCAACTCAGAGAGGAAACACATGTTTTGGCTCGCAGGTCAAGGGGACACAGTTCTTCATGGCAGGGATGATAATGATGATGGAGTGTCACATGGATGGTCCCTTTCCATCTGTGGTCAGGAAGCAGAGGAACAGGAAGTGGGACTGAGTTGTAAAACCTGTCCTCAGTCTCCACCTGCTGAAGATTTGCAACCTTCTAAAAGTGCAATGCCAGCTGGAGACCACATGTACACACACAAAGCTGTTGCAATTAGCTTCACATTGCTGGCACAAAGCACCCACCCAAAAGCAGCTTGTAGGAGGAAAGTGTTTAAGTTGGCTTACAGACTCGAGGGGAAGCTCCATGATGGCAGAGGAAAATATGGTATGAGCATAGGCTGGACATTACCTCCTTGCCAGCATCAGGTGAATAACAGCTACAGGAAATTGTGCCAAATACTGGCAAGGGGAAGCTCGCTATCACACCCATGAACCCACCACTAACAACACACCTCCTCCAGGAGGCTCCAATTCGCAAATTGCTATCAGCTGAAGAGTTAGCATTTAAAGCACATGAGTTTATGGGGCACACCTAATTCCAACCACCACAGGATCCTATGGGAGACATTTTCCATCCAAACAACTCTAATTAAAATGCTTTATATGTTGTGTTGTGAGACATATTTGTCTTATTTGAAATATGGAGATATAGTTATTAATGTGATAGATTTTAGATAGAAGACATGGAGATGCAGTTAAGTATAATATATAATAATATCATAATATTGGTCTTGCCTAGAAAATGGAAGTATTTGTTGATTGAGGGCCAAAGACTAGGGTTGGAGAAATTTGAAATTTGCAATTGAAGGAATCTGAAACTTCCCACATGATGTCTGCAGGTGATCAGAATGGAGTGACTGTTCATCTATGTCCCTTTTCTGTCACACACAGAGTCACTTCATTATAATGAAACTATGAGGCTTCATGTTTGATGGATATCCAGAATTCTATGATTTTTTATTTGAAGGTCAATTCTCTAGAGGAGGGGGCCACCAAACAGTTGCCAAATCTGGTCTTCCACCCATTTTTTTTTTATAAGTGTCATGTGCCAAGACTGACTTTTTACATACCTAAATATAGAATATGAAATAACTAGTATTTACTATGTCCATGAAGAGTTGTTCAGAATGGTGAGGACTTCTCTCTTGCCCACCATCCCTAAAGTATTATCATCTGGCACTTTACAGAAAAGGATTACTGATCCCTGCGTTAGAGTAGATCCAACTCCAAATTCTGTCAGGAAAGCATTGTACAAACATAAGAAATTAGAGGTTATTGAGTGTTTGCCTATGTTTTTCACAAGAGCAAAACAGAAAAATGGAAAATAATTACATTTTGAGCAAAATAATGCAGTATAAATCTTCCTCTCTGTCTCTGTTCTGGAAATGCACAAGGGAATAACCCTGCCTGTTCTTAGGCAGGAAAAATACACATTCAAATGGCTCCTAGTGTTTGTATAACACCTGTAACTTTCTAAGCACTGTCGTGATGGTATTTAATGTCATATAGCTGCATTGGAGCAGTAACTCATGTTTTTATCGTTTAGTGCTATGAAACTCAATTGTGTGTACCTTCCTTTTATCTTTCTTGATGACAGTTATTCTACAGCTCAGCCAAGAGGATTAGCTGAAATCAAGAGGTTCCTTGAACACCATTGCTTGAAGCTTTCTCTGGCTGGAGTCAGTCAGTGCTTGATGCTCAAAAGTCCTGGTACAACCATGCAGTTTTGTTGCTTCATTGTGTGAACCAATCATAAAGTTTTAGACAAAATAATTCCTACAGCTGCTCAGAAAAAAAATGTATTTTAACAGATCCTGGTGTGCAATGTGAGTGTAAAGGTCATTTGATTATCTTACCACCTGTGAGGGAGTATCATAACCAACAGTATTATTTTGGTTAAAAGGGGGTTACTTTCTCTGGACTGAAGATTAGGTTTGCTGGCTCACTTCATCGTCCATACATAAGGAGAAACAACCAGTACTGCAAGCTGACTCTGAACACATCTAGGACTGGACTTGAAAACTATGCTAAGTGACACACCTCTGCCAGCAGGGCTCTGCCTGATGGAGGCTAATTAGTAAGCTTAATCTTAATCAAAATACTTGAGGATCTGGGGACATTTACATTCAAATCACCACAGTCAAAATTCTAACCTTTACTCTCTGAAATTGATGAAGTTTTACCTTCTGCATATGGCAGGGAACATGCAAGATTTTCCTTGGATATTATATATATGTATATATATATAATATATATACAGAAGAATGATAGCTAGATCATATTATAGTTCCATATTTACTTTTCTGAAAAACCTCTGTCCTAACTACAATCTTGAAGAAGAATTTTGAGGGACTGGAGAGATGGCTCCATGTTTAAAGGTGCTGGCTTATAAAGTCTGATGGCCTGGATTCAATTCCCCAGTACCCATGTAAAGCCAGATGCACAAAGTGGCACATGTGTCTGAAGTTTGCTTGCAGTAGCTAATGGCCCTGGTCTGACCATTCTTCTCTCTCTCTCTTTCTCTCTCTCTCTCTCTCTCTCTCTCTCTCTCTCTCTCTCTCTCTCTCTCTCTCTCCTCTCTCTCTCATAAGTAAATATTTTTTTAAGATTCTGAGTAAATAAAGCCCATTTGTTCAGTGACAAGCTACATATTGTTACCATACATCATTGTACCTTGAACTCATCTAGGAATAAAAGACTGAATTAGGTAGACACAGATACCAGGTAGTTGGCGTTCAGATAATTGATCCATAAAGTGGTTATCCCCATGGCATTCTGAGCAGGAGCCATCAGAAAGAACACACACATGGAAAGGCGCTTGATGTCCAGAGGGTAGGTGGGAAGTGAGGGTGGTAAAGGACCAGAGGACAGAGTGAGTATCAGAAGAGTCAGGAGATTTAATGGGAAATTGATGCCTCAGAGATTTTTTTAAAATAATTAAAAACGTGTACCTAAAGATGTGCAGATAATTTAAAATATGTGTTTTTGTTTTAATATAAATAAATATAATTTAATAAATAAATATTAATATTTGTTTTTATAACCAAAATTTAAAGACTTTTAAGTAGTCATCAATATTAGAAAGTTCAAACCTAATACATTCACCAGAGCTACACAGAAACCACATGGAATGTCAGGTGCTGATGGCCAAGTACACAGGTACTCTATTATGGGAGACACATAAATACAATGTGGAATCTAATGTGTCTGTCATCTTGTAACTAGAGTCCCTGATGAAATGTTAAGACTCGTGAGAACTTACATTATTGTTACTTCTTTTGTGTTATACTACTTGACATTTAAGATCCCTCATTTTTGGTGCAATTAGATCACAAAGTGCTGGATGATGCA
Source organism: Zapus hudsonius (assembly GCA_004024765.1). NCBI lineage: Eukaryota > Metazoa > Chordata > Mammalia > Rodentia > Dipodidae > Zapus > Zapus hudsonius. Next base: position 23,310 of record PVHP010005589.1, read on the forward strand.
ACTCTGGATGGGTGTGGCTTTGGCACAAAAGCCACAGTAAAATAGGGTGTGTGCTGTTTGCAAGATCCCATTTGGTGTCTCACTTTGTGGCAGTTATGTATAGTCTCCCCAAAGTTCTAAGGGACATTTTTAAACCATAAATGTAGAGTCCACTTTCATAGAACTAATTTATTAAGTTTCATAACATTGAATAAAATTCAAGATAGGTTTCCTGTGCCAGGGATGGGATACCTTCCAGTGAGTTGTTGGCCAGGGAGGTTCATGAGACCCCCAAAACACTACAAGCCATTGCCAAGGCTCTTGGTTCCCCACCAGAATGAGATGGTAAGACCTTATTGCTGAAGACCACATATGCTTGGGCTGCAGGTCACTGATAAATCAAGCTGGAGCTGAACTGGAAACCTCCTCCCTGTTAACCAGCTGTCAAAAATGCTGGAAAAAGCTATGGCTACATGATGTCCCATGGGAGAGAGAAGTCATCAACAATTGTTAACAGCAGTGGACCTTGCAAGCCTTAAGACTGGCCAGCAAGGCCAAATGTGCCAACTGGGGAAATAGTGGCATGTCTATTGTAGGGAAAACCAACCACTCTATAATTGGAGTGGAAGGGAATACATGCCTGGTCTGAATACCTAGTCAAGCCTATGGGTGATCATGAGCCCTAGGGGAGTAATGCCTGCTATTATCTGACTAAATACATATATTGGGCCAACAAACTGCCTTATAAGCACTTTTTATATTCATATCAATATATTAATGAGAAGCTTCTCTTTTCAGATGGTGGTGACCACTGGGATAACTCAAATGACACCATAGTGCTGAGAAGAAATGACAGTGCAGTGTTCAGCACTGGGACATTTCTATCACATCTCCTGAAGCTCAGGGTCCATTTTGGAAGAGGTGATGGAAAGAATGTAAGAGCCAAAGGAAGGACTGCTTACAGTGCAAACTTCCAGTCATAAAATGGCCTTGATATCCATGACTTCACAGTGCCTGATATTATCTGCACATTATTGGAGGAAAAGATGATGACACTGAAATAAAACAGAGACTAATTGAGAGGGGGACGAGATAAGAGGGAGGGTAGGAAAGGAACTCTAATGGTTTATTGTCTATAATTATGGAAGCTAATAAAAAATGTTAAAAAAATAACACAACTGCAAAAAAAAATCAAGATAGGAAATAGCTCAGGGAATGGAAGGCTCCTATATGTTGGATTCTAATTGGATATCAAATAAAAGTATTGGATTGAGAAGGAAGGATGTTCAAAGGTAAGAAACAATTTAAATAAGTAAATAACTAAATCAAACATGAATATATTTTTATATATGTGACAAGTAATATAAAAACCAAACTTTAATCTGGCTATTTCAAAATGTTACAAATAATTTTTGAGGTGAATTAGTGAAATTCTGCAACTCTGGTTATGTGTGGCTTTGACACAGATGTCACAGTAAGATTTAGTGAAGTTTAGAGAAATGTTAGGATGGAAAGGGACATTCTGTATGTGGAGAATATCCTGGGACCTCTTGGAAAATAGAACATTTTCAATGGCACACATGACAGATGAAGTTATCATAACGATTCCTGTCAAATTCTGCTCTTTTATCTGCTACAGGAGGAAACATTAATACATTAAGAGGCTTGGATTTTGTTATTGTGTTGCTGTTTTAAGATCCATTGACATCAGATGTTACTCATCTGATGATGGATGACAATAAAGCAGGTCTGATAAATCCTTAGGTCTTGCCATGCAGTTCAAGTTGGCCTCAAACTCACCATGTAGCCCTAGCTGTCCTTGAACTTGTGTCAGTCCTCTTGTTTCAGCCTCCCAGGAGCCAGCATGACAGGTATTTGCTGTTATGTCTGGCTCCACAGAGCTTTTAGATCATGGCATCTAAAACATGCTGTAAAAATCCATTCACAGCCACTTCCTGGTCATATTGTAACTTGTAATGTTGCCAACCACTACAATGAGGATGACTGTCACATCTCCCAACAAAAAGCTGGGCAGCTCACTCTCAAGTGAGAAATGTCAAGACTACAGCCTTTGGTTTTGGCCTTTACCACTTCCTGGTGAATGGTGTACCTCCTCTGACCACCAGTTTCCTCATTATTGGGACAATTATTAGCTCATAATTAGATTATAATAAATATAAAGAACATATTTTAGGGTTTAGTTCAGTAAATGCTATTGAGTTCAGAAAATGTAAACTAAGGATTATGCTGTAGAATAGGAGAGTGAGCTGCATACAAGAGGCATAGGAAGGTATAATTATCAACCTCTCTTCGTGGTTCAGTGGGTTGGAGTGCTTGCCGCTTAAGTTTGCGGGGCCAAAAGGGCTGGACTTAGCCAGAGTTCAATTCCGCAGCACCTGCATAAAAAGTTGGGCCTGGCCACATAGGTCTGTCTGTATCCCAAGTCCCACAGGGGCAGAAACCAGAGAATAGCTGGGGCATTTCTAATCAAACAAAAAAATAATAAATAGAAAAGCAAACAGCAGTTCTGTGTTGAAGAAGTGACTATTTCCAGGAAATAATTCAACAAAGAAGTCATAATATTCTCCTCTGGCCTCGGCAGGAATGCACATGGAGAGCACACACCCACACCCACACTCACACCCACCCACCCACCCCCACACACAATCAATGATAAAAGTACGCGATGAACAATTAATTCCAAGTGAAAAGCCAACTGAGCTTCATCTTCTCATAACTTTTGGGACATCCCACAACACACTGTAAGGTGAACTGAGACTTCATTTTTATCTAAAACAAGGAGAGTAGCCCTTTTGTGGCACTGGAAATAATGTGTTGTAGATACTTATTGATGTAAGGTAAAATATATTGAGGATATTAATGAATTGGTTTGTGGCAGAAGAGGTAACTGAAATGTTAGAATTGTGTTCAATAAGTCATTGGAACAGAACATGTGGAGGTTAAACTGGAAAAGAAATGGCAAAGGGATTGGAACCAACTGGTCAGTTGGGTAAGGTGAATATTGCCAATTAAGAAAGGAGCAAGTTCTGCACGTACTGATATCAAAAGATTCTTTAAAAAGTACATCTATTAAAAGGAGAGTAAATAGTAGAAGTAAGATGTGATACTTTTCATATCAATAAAAGGAATATGTAGGGCTGGAGAGATTGCTCAGCGGTTAAGGCACTTGCCTCCAGTGCCTAAGGCCCCGGGTTCAATTCTCCAGGACCCACATAAGCCAGACCCACAAGGTGGTGGTGGCCCTGGTATGCTCTCTCTCTCTCTCTCTCTCTCTCTCTCTCTCTCTCTCTCTCTCTCTCTCTCTCTCTCTCTCTCTCTCTGTTTGAAAATGAATAAATAAAATATTAAAAAAAGAAAAAAAGGAATATGTATTAGTGACCCACAAAATGAAAATATGGGTAATTTGCCTGATGCAAGTGAGATCTGAATGATATTTTTTTTTTACTTACTTTATCTCTAGTTTGAGTTGGGCCCCCAGTAGCTGACTCTGCAGTGATGTTTTTCATTCAAGTAGTTCCTTTAGGAAATGATGCCAGAAAGTAGGGAAAGGAAGGAAGCAATGGATGAGGCATTTATAAGCCCCAGGTACCAGTGTGGAGCAGTATTTACCTGTGACCTCCAGCACACAAGCCAACTGCGCACCAGAGCTCCCAGCGTGACTGGCAGGAAGCTGGAAGGGCTGAGCCCCAGCTTCTCTCAGTCCTGGGCATGAAGAAGAAGCATTTGTCATAATATGTTCTAATTCTCGTGTTTTCTCAACGTTTTATTTTTTTCCTTTGAATCAAGTGAAAGGTATTTGGTTCAAGGGGACAAAATTAAATGGCATTTATAAAGGAAAACAACATAACCATTTGTCATACAATGCCGGCAACACTCATATCAGGAAAGGATTAGATCTCCTTGCTGAGTTCTGACTCACAAGCAGAGGCAACATAACTTATTATGAGATAGCAGCTGCCAACTAAAGTAGGAAGAACTTTCTAATAATTAGATCTGAAGTCTTGTGAGGCCTTGGTAATGATCTCTTATTGGCTTCAGCCAGAGAATAGAACCCATTCAAGGATCTGTTTAAACAAACATTTATTGGGTATTAAGCACAAGGTAATAAACAGGGCAGTTAATCTCCAAAAGTGGCCGCCAGAAGATGAAGTAGCTTGTTATGCAGCAATAAAAAAACTAAACAGCCCTTTACATGAGTTTTCATTTGACGCTCTCACTGTAACATTCTTAGAGAGTGGTTAGCATGCATTAGGAAACCAAGGCACAGGGTGCTAAAATCACAGCCAGTGGGTGGTCCTTTAGATATGAAAGTCATCCTCTATCACCAGCAGCCTCTCCCCAGCCCCCGATCCCCCTGGCAGGGGCTGCTGATGAGAAATGCAGAAACCCAGGCTCAACCCAGATTGTTGAATCAGAATCGACATCCAAATAGTGACCGTACAATAGTGGTGTTTGGAGAGCCAGATTTACAATGTGTAGCGCTTTCCTCTGCTTTCTCTGACTGTGGAGCATGTCGGAGGGAGGTATCCAACTTTCATAGAGCCAAGGCTGACTCTGGTTCAGGGCTTTGGAGGTTCCAGCCCACCATTGCTTGGGGACCTGTGGCTGGCAACCATCATGACAAGAGTCATGGGACAGCAAAACTGCAAACCTCCTCACCAAGAGTAGCAAAGAGAAAGATAAAGACAAAGGGGTTGGCATCCCACCATCCTCCATGATGTAAGATCCTGTCACAAGGCTTACCTTTTCAAGTTGCTACAACTTCGGGTGGGCCAAACACAGACCATGTCTTTAATAGATGAGTCTTTGGGGGCACGTTCAAGATGTAAAATCTAAATTTTGATTCTAAAGCTGAGATTTAATTTTATCTGGTGTATGTGTCTATGTGTGTATTATGTCGGTCTGTCTGTCTGTCTGTCTGTCTGTCTGTCTCTCTCTCTCTCTCTCTGGGTCTGTCTGTCTGTCTGTCTGTCTGTCTGTCTGTCTCTCTCTCTCTCTCTCTCTCTCTCTCTGTGTGTGTGTGTGTGTGTGTGTGTGTGTATGTGTGTGTGTGTGTATGTGCATGCCTAGGCACATGGTTGTCTGTCAGTCCTCACCTTCCTCCTGGTTTCAAGACAAGGTCTCAGCCCTCTGCTGCAAATGCTGGACTAGCTGGCCCATGAGTTTCAGGATCCTCCTGACTCCACCTCTCATCATCATAGATGTGATTACAGGTGCTTTAGCCACTGTGCCCACTTCTTTCTTTCTTTGTTTTTTCAGGTAGGGCCTCGCTCTAGCTCAAGCTGACTTGGAATTCACTATGTAGTCTCAGGGTGGCCGCAAACTCACAGCGATCCTCCTACCTCCGCCTCCCAAGCGCTGGGATTATAGGTGTACACAACCCTGACCAGCTGCTGTCCAGGTTTATGTGGGCTCTGGGGATCCAAAACTCTGCTCATCAGGTTTGCACAGCAAGTGCTGTTAACCACTGTGCCATCTCCCAAGCCCTAGTTTGTTTTATTTCTAGGATGAAATGTTGGCCCACATTTAAACTATATTCAATCTCATATAAATTAAACACTTTAATTAATAAAGCAAAAATTGCCAAATTATCACGCATCTGGTGATTTTAGGCATCTGTTTTTTTGATTAAGTATATCATGTGAAACACTTTATGCTTATGTAATGGGAATAGATGACTTCAGAACCGAGAGTTTTGATGTCCTAAAATTTGAACACATTGTCCAGTACTCATATGAACACAATATCTAGGCATCCTTGGAACCTATGCAAACACTATCATTGGGTCGTTGTCTGCAGTTCACGTTAAGCTTCACTCAGTTGTGAGGCATGCTATTATGAACTGAAACAATGGCACCTGAAAGCATGAATAATACATCACACTAACAATGCTTTCGGAGCCATTACAGCATAGAATATTGTTTCAATCCATAATTTGAAGACGGGACTAAGTGGATCTCTCGTCTAAAAGAATTCCTGTGATGTGTCAATTTACACCTGATGTTAATAAGAATATACTATCATTCAAAATCCATATTAAAATATTTTATATAAGATGTACTTGCATTAATAGATAGCTGTCATTTGTTACTAAATACAGCTGTTGAAAGAACCTCTTAAGTGCTTTCAAAATTTGTTTTTTTTTTTAAGACCTTGACATTGGATTGAATATAAAGTATTATGGAGCCAATCTTTCACTGTGAAAATGGACATAACGGATGAAATACTGTATGTTGCTTACTTCATTTTTGCCAGGTCAAATTGAAATTCCCATCAGCATTTGACACCCCTTCCATGACCACATAATGAATGAATGAGAGCCTAAATATGAACGTTAAATATTTCACTTTCACTAGACATTATTACCGTTTACTTAGCTCAACTTCTGAGACTGTCTTTCACATTTCTTCCTCCAACAGTCCTCATGATGAACCTTTCCTATAACAGGGGTAAAATAAGGTAGTTCACTCAATTACAGATCACCCTGGATTATAAATTCACGTCTTATTAACCGTGAATTCAACAAGTACGTAGTGATCTGTTTGGTCTGAAATTGCATCAGGCTGTGAAGTAGTACTTTAGGATGATTCAATTAATAAAACAAATTGAGTAAGTGTTCCATAGAAGTGAAATACGGCCCCCTCACCTAAGGGTAAATAAATAAATCCACTGTTTACATTGCACCCCTTTGACTTCATTTTCTCCATCATCTTCTTGCTGACACTAACTGCTGCTCCGGTTGATGGAATCAATATTTTAAATATGAATCAAAATGCAAAGTGTGGGGCTTAGGCACACATAACTTTGCAGTAATTTTTTTCTAATGGCTGGGAGTCATTTATCTTCATCTGAAAGGCTTTTGACTAGCAGTGAGAGAATCATAGTACTTCTCATTTTTATTAAAGTTGCTTTTCAATTTCAAAAATACTCTATCCCAATGTTTCAACAAAAGATGGTGAGAGGAACTGAATGGAAAGACTATGACCCGGTATCATCGCGAGTGTTACTGTTATTGTTATTTTGTAGAATGAATGTGGCACATGATTTCTATGCTGCTTTGGTATTATAATTAGCCAAAATAATTTCCATTCTAAAACCTTTGTGTTATTTAATCTCTGTCATGCTTGTATTTTCTATCTTTGGGAAGGATCCCACAGTCAAAATCATACCACATGTTGGGCCAACCTTACAAGTGCATTTTTTAAGAAAGAGTTTGAGATGATTAGTCAGCACTTTGACGCCCACATCAGACTAGGTAATGCATACTAAACAATTTTATTAATTTGTTTCTCTGCTTACTTATTAACCTTCATTATTTCCATGTATAGTAATGTGTTTACAAAAATATAAGCAGACAATAACATTGCTTGCTCATGCTCACCAAAGGCTCGCAATTGTGAGAAAACTTGGACTTCAGAACGGTCTGGAGCCTGAGTTGCTATTTAGAGAAATGGGCTGAAACTTCTTGAGCAAGGAAGAAAAGACTCTCTGTATCTGTGAGTTTCAAATACTAAATAACCTTAACATTGTACATGCTGGTTTCCATCCACAGATTCAACTCATATTTGGAATGAATAGTCCTTCCTCCCACCATTAGAGAGATCGGGTATCTTGGGATGAATATTATTATTACCTTTTCTTATAAATTACATTGTTGGAATTAAAGATCTGGAGATAAAACTTTATGTATTCAAGAAAAAAGAAATAGAACCACAAATTTATTGCTGCTCCTGAAACTTGAAAATCTCTGAGAGGAGACAGTCTACCTTCTCTAGCTGGGCCAGATTTCAGAGTTCAGGCATTTTCATTGGAGCCTTTGATCACTTCCTTTCTCAAATGTTCTGCTCCAGAGTGTGTCTCATCTGTTGCCCCTTTCCTTTGGCTTGGCACCCACACCATCATGCCATCTCTAAATGCATTCCTGTTTTGTCATTCAGCAGGCACACTCCTTGCTTTGTATCCCCCCTCACCCCTCCCCATCCCTGCCCCTCCATCAATGACACATTCTGCCGTTACTTTCAGGCTGTACAATGTCACCATCTTCATGCGTTTCTTTGCACTCTCCCAGCTGATGTCCGACATCCTTCATTCCTCCGCATCTGAGCAGAACCACCCGATGACAACTTTAGGATCATAATGCGAATTAGTTATGCTTTCCCCATTTCCCATTCTCATTAAATCATTGTCAGGACAGTGGATTCATGTGGTACCATTTCCTGTTCTCATTACAATTTTTGTCACAAGAATGAGGTATCAGAATTTCAATGCTTGGAATAGCCTTTGAAAAATAGTAGTTAACTCTGCTGCTTTGACCTATTTTCTTCTCTTCTGAATTTGACTGGGCCTTGCTCTTCTCTCCTCTGCCCTGCAAGGTTTTACCACTTAAAGGATGGAGATTTAAGAGTGGAAATAAGGCAAAAGTTAAGAAAACACACAGCAGGGTTATGTTAAAACTTTGCCTTTCTCTTCTCAATAACATTAACCCAATATTACAGCATGCTCCTTGCAGACTCTGCATGGGTATTTCTTACATGATGGGTTAATCTTTTCTGCTTTCAGTTTAAGGTCTTCTTCAACTTAAAGACAAATGCACCACTTGTCTTTAAAAGAAAATATAGAAATCATTGTTCATATTTTCTGTTGTTTTTTTTTCCAAAACTGATTCCAAATTTATGTTACTCCTCAGGGGTGTGGGGTGGGTAGGAACCCACATTGTCATTATTCAGATCTACAATTTGAATAAATTACTTTATTTCCCCTCCCTGCTGATCCTAGCTGCCTTAACCAGTTTGTTTTACAATTGATGGCTTTGTTCTTCCAAGACAGTTACCCGTTCTGTTTGGGTTCAGGTAGAAGTCTTACAAACACCAAGTAATGATTTGTTAACTAAACGCTCCTGAAGCTGTCTGTCAGCTCTCCCTGGAACATAATGGCAGCTTCGCCTGCCTGCAGTCACTTCAGGGTTCTTTAATCAGATCCAAACTTTGTGCAGAGAAGCCAGATACACTAGCTCTTCCCTCTGGTAACACACAACTGTGTTTGTTTCACTGAAGTTCAATGTGAACATGAACAAAAGACACTGAGAAGAAAAAATAGCCCTTCATTGGTAACAGATCTATAACCTTATCTGTAGACAATATTTTAACTTTTAATGTACATAAAGCTGAATACCACTTCCCTCCAAATTCAGAATACTAACTCCAGTGTATTTTGTTAAACTTAACTCCTAAGTCTTGTCAATTTTTAAGTATCATTTCCACATACTGTCTCTTTTAATGTTTTCTTTCAGGCTGCCTTTGACTACTTTGAATCTTGATCTGTGTTATATAACAGACACATGATAAGTGTTGGTCCATAAGAAATAAAATCATCTTTAAGTTCATATTTTCATTGGTTTATGCTAAGTGCATTTTGTTTGTTATAGGCACAATTCTTTCAGTTTTTTAATCATTTTTATACATGTATATTGCATCTGGATCCCATGGGCCCAGGTTGCCCTCTCTTGACCCCTCAGTCTCATTGGACTCCGATTTAGAGTCTTCATTAGTAACGACTTGAGCAAATCACCTCTCAGAGTTTACAAATTATCGTTGGTTCCTATTTCCTCTTTTAATTTATTGCTGATTCTGAATCACTTAATCATATGTACTTTTAATATACTCCCAATTTTATATTTAAAGTTTAGAATGTTTCAGACTTCCTTAAAAGTGAGTTAACATTATAATTTTATTTGGTGTGTTCTATCTGCCAGGTATTGGTATTAATACTAAGGGACTCAAGAATTTCCATATTTCATTTGTCGCTTATGTGACTGTGTAAATAGTCTTCAGAAATTAGCTGAAAGTCTGCTTTAAAGGCAAAGGATCAGACAGTGTCTGTGGAATGCACAGTGCTCAGGTAAGCCTTTTCTTTAAGGGCTGTTACTCCATCTTACCATTCTTTCTCATTTTCTCTTTGATTTCTGACTTGCTACCATAGAATTTCAGCAAGAGTGTTTAAATTTATTCAATTTTTCTTGAATCTATGGGTATACATACCAGCTCCCATTCTTAGTCATGTATGTGATATGTTCATGTGTGTGTGCATGCATGCATGAGCACATGTAAGTCTTCCTTGTACTTCAAAAGGACTCCTTATCTTACTAATTTTCTCCATGTACAAGATTTCGTTTGTTCTATCTTATTTAATGGCCATTTTCTCTTTCATAAATTTTAAGATTTATCTTTGTTGTTTTTTGCTCATCTTATTTTGCTAATTAAGAAGCATATCATGACTACATTTCTTTTTCAAATTTAAATGTTTTATTGATTGATTGAGAGAGAGAAGGAGAGAAAGAGAGAGAGAGAGAGAGAGAGAGAGAGAGAGAGAGAGAGAATGGTGTGCCAGGGCTTCTTGCCACTGCAAACAAACTCCAGATGCATGTACCACTTTTTGTTTGTGGCTTTCAGTGGGTACTGGGGAATCAAGCCCAGGTCACTAGGCTTTTCAGGCTCATGCCTTAATCTCTGAGCAATCTCTCCAGTTCTAGCCTTTGTTTTTAATACCTAACATTTAGCTAGCTTATTTAATCCTATATTATACTTCATGTACTTTAATGGTAGAATTCAGCCACTTGCATGTAACTAAATGATTAGGCTATTTAATTTTTCTTCCTCCTGCACATATATATATATATATATATATATATATATATATATATATATATATATATATATATATATATATATGTTCAAATATAAGATATATATATATATATATATATATATCTTATAATTGGTTCAGACTGCTATGATCAGAACTGAGCATTAGTTGTAAGAAACATCTAGTTCCTCTCCTTACAGAAGATGGTTATATTTGAAAATTTTTATTGTATAATTCTAGCAAGTCGATGAGACTAGGTAGAGACTAACCCTAACAACAGCAGTTTCATATAGATTTACAGGAACCCAGTTTACCCCCAGGACTGGGATGAGCCCTTTGTCTCCTGGGTTTTCACAATACTCTTAAAGCCATATTGATCTTATAACAAAGGGCACAGAGGTGTAAGACGCAGGTTTAAACCCAGCTGGCCTGAAATTAACTGTGTTTGTAAAGTCTCTTATCTAGTGACGGAAAGAATGCTTGTTGGATAAAAATGTGGAAAAGGAAAGGCAGAAATATTTACATCATAGTCCTTTTTAGATCCATTCTCACATTCTATCACTATCATCCTTTTTGTCAAAAATCTAATGAGTGAATAAGATGATGTGGCTCCCCCAGCATTTCATTCTTTGGATAATTGCACAGTGAAGTTTTCCTCCTCTGAACTTCATGTTTCCCAGTTTTCCAAGTCACTTTGCTGGTCCAGAACAAAATCAGTGAAAATTTGAATTCTCCTTATTTTCTCTGCAGATGAACATTGTGCTTTATGAACAGATAAAATGTTTTCAGGGAAAAAGCACAATCTAAGATGAACACTCTGCATATATGCAGAAATGGGATTGCAAAATATTATTCTGTTTCTGTTGGCACTTTATATAAACTAGTAGATACTCACTACATACACATCAAGCCTTTAGAAGTTGTGTAAATTCCTAATGTTGGCTTTCTCCAAAAGTAGATTGATAAGTGAATTCTACTTTATTTCTTTTTGTCTATTTTTCTATATTACTATCAAAAGGCTTAGCTTTATCAGTTGAAAATGATTTTTAGAATAACAAATTTAGGGGGTTGGGGAGACAGCTCAGCAGGTAACTGCATAAGCATGAAGACCCGACTTCAATCCCCAGAACACATGTAAAATGCTGGCGTGGCTGTGCATGCCTGTGGCCCCAGCACAGAGAAGGATGCTTGGTGCTCCTTGTCAGACAGCATAACTGAAAAACAGGCCAATGAAATAGTCAGTGAAAGAAAGACCTGTCATGGAGAAATAAGGCAGAAAAGTGCAGGGCGAAGACAATGGACTTCTTCCTTTAGTCTCTCACTTGTGTACAAAGAGTATATGCACACACACACACACACACACACACACACACACACACACACACACACACCACATAGACCAAAAAAATAAATGTTAAAAGAGTGAATTTTTCATCTTCATGAGGCATGTCAATTTTAGCAGAATAAAGCATCCTAGGCACAACAGAATAAAAGGCTGCTTTTTAAAATTTCTGTTTCCTTCTAAGCTGGTTTTGCAATGAATGTCGCATATCTACTGATCAGAGAAATACTGCATTTATAACTCTTTTCTCTTCCACACTGACAAATAATCTGTCTTCAACTGAAGAGCGTTTTTTCTCCTGTCTTCTACTAAGCATGTTTCGTTTGAGTCTGTCCACCCGCATCCCTTCATACTCTCGGCATCCAATCCTTAGACTATACATGAGGAAAACATAGCTAATTTTCAAAAACTTTCACCGAGGCTTCCTCTAGCCATCTATTTGAATAAATGAGTTCACAAGAAAATATTCAGTGTTAATTTCAATACCAAGGCAATTATGCAAGATTTACCAATGTCTTTTAAATTAAAGATTTCCATACTTGTTCTTGCTAAAATAAAACTATCATTTTCATTTTTCAAAAATAAATATAGCCTGAGAGAGGACGAACGTAATATTAGTAAAGAGTTATATTAGAACCATATTTCTACTTTTGGAATCAATATATTGGTGGGGCACTCTAAGTTTCCACTGACATTCAAATAAGCTGCCTGAAATTACTAATATTATGGTAAGGGAATCTTTCTGCTGAAAGCGTGTGCCCATACTAAATTCAGTGTAGAATGCTGACTTGGCAGGGCAAAGCTGTTGCCTGAAATATAAGGGTGAGGAAGGAAACCAGGAGAGAGATGTCACCATTAACTTTTCCATCTAGTCCGTATGTGCTCACTATTAAAATGGACTCAATATTTTGGACTGTTTTCTACACACAAACCTTGTGACCTCAGCTAAGTTGGGATAACTTGAATCCTAACATTAAATCGAATGCATGTCATTTCCCTTTCAAATCTATCCAGCCTCACAACTTGATCTTGAAAGCTGTTTTAAGTCTTTCATACCTTTTACATCTGATTTGAGAATTTGACATACAATTCAAATCTTAGGACTTGAAAGTTTTAGCAAGTGGAAAAGATCGGAAGTCCTTGGAAATTATTTCAAAAGTCCATTCTCTTTTAAGTCCAAAGACATCTGAAGAATAAAATTAAAGTAACAATAAGCCTAGTTCTCTCATTTGGGCTCCAGGTGGGGCAGAGATGTGCCCTGAAAATTTTCTCCAATGGAGAAATCTCTCAGAAAGAAATCTGAATTCTCTCATGTCTCACTAAGGTTGGGAAGAATGCCACAATCATTTCTCCCAAGAGGAAAATCAGGCTGAAGAAACAAATTTATTAAAATTAGCCACTCTAAAATAGGATAAGAGTATAGGCTCTGAGGTCAGAAGCATGTTTTCAAATCTGGACCCCCACCATCTGATGAGTAATTTAACCTCCCAGCATCATAAGGTTAATGAGATACTGTTTCCAAGAGCTGCATAACTGAAATGGTATAATCCATACACAAGGTTGATCAGAATGCCTGCCATACAATAAACCATACTCATCATAATTACTGCTATTATTACAAATAAAAAAAGAAGTTTTTATATTTGGCATGTTCTTAAGAGTTTTCAGATTTGCATATGCAAATATGAGACAGTTATTGACAAGTATATTTAACTAATTCTCCCCTTCTTATATTAATTGGCTCTCTGTAAGACTTTAAATTCTAGACTTGGCTTTCAAATGGCTCCATATCCCTAGACCATGGCTAAACTGGCAAAGCAGTTCTTTGATAAATTAATTGCTGGTGGAGATCTGGGGAGAGTGGAGTCAGGACACTTAAGTCATTGGGAAGGACTTTCCAAGAAGTCCTCTTTTTTTATTATCCATAATGAGATACATTTAATGAACAAATAATGAGTTGGTATCCCCAGTTCCCCAATGCCCCTATTCCCTATCCCCAATCAGCTGGATATCCTCCTCCATGGGCCATCTGGATCAGTCCTTGGGGCAAGGGACCGTGGATAGCCTAGGAGTAAGCATGGTTCCACCCGCCTCATTGTGATGTTACTGAGGTGGGGGGCATGTCTGGGATATTCTCCTCCACCATGGCTCTTACAATCTTTCAGCCCTCTCTTCCGCTCAGTTCCCTGAGTCATGGTGAGTGAGTATTAAGGCTGCTTTATTGTTGAGGTCTTAGGAGGTCTATGTACTTCTACTTTAGGTTGTGTTGAAAATCATTGGTGTCTGTCTGGCTTATCCTGTGTTGACTGATTGGCTGTGGTTATAGGTCTCTTGCTTATCCCACCATTCTTTGCGGGGTTCCATGTGGATCCTCCATGGTAGGTCTGGTGTGGCTCATCTCTTGCCAGGATGTCAGCTATGGGCCTGCAGTTTGTCGGTAGAGTTGGATGAGCTACAGCTCTCTCGCTACATTCTGAAAGATACAAACAGAATCTCCATCTGAGAGTGAGATCAGTATAGGTTAACTGAGATACACACATTTCTGAATTAGCTAGATTCTATTGTTAGTAGCCTCTTTGTAAATCACTCGTACAGTGAATCTCTCTTTGGGGGCCCAAGAATTTGAAGAACTCTTCTTTAAATGTGGTCCTTCCCTTGTTTCTCCTCCATGCCACAGCAGGGAAATACTGACTTGGACGGTTCGTAAGGTGAATTCTGGCACTGACCTCATCGAACACACATAGTTTGGAAAAGGATGGGACATAAGCAGGAAGGTGCTGAGTCAGACATTCAAAGGGTCACTGCTCACCCACAATAATTGTGCCTTCACCCAGGGTTCAGTGTATGTTTTGTTCTTCTTTGTATAGTATTTATTGATATTATTTAGTGTCCATCTGAGTGACTAATTCACTTAAGCCTCATATTACTGTGGGCTACATATTAACTGCTTTCATCCCACATTACTGATGAGAAAAACAATGGCTGCTAAAACACAGATAACTTGTTCAAGCTTCTGCAGCTAGTGATCTGGAAACTGGAGCCATGGTTGAGGCAGACTAGCTCTGCTCCTCACCTCTTTTTATTATATGCTACAGATTCCATGTGGGTTCTAGGGTTATGTTGTTGCAGAAAAATAAATGAATAGCAAGTAGGGGAATGCAATATACAGCTTGTAATAGTTACGTTCCTTTTTTTTTTTTTGATTTATAAAAATGAGAAAGGAAAAAGGACATGTCTTTTCTGATATCCTTTGAAATCTGGCATTATTTTAATTGGCAATTCGGCCAGAGAAAGTGCTCTGGAGGAAACAAAGCTTCTGTGCTTCTGTGACTCTGTAATTGCTATTTTCTTGGCATTACGAGATAAAGACAGTAAGGTGTGCATAAAGAAAACGCTCATGTGGAGAAAGGAATGCTCTGTGTTTGCCTTCCATTGACCTGTTCTCTAAAAAGTTCTTTTCTAAAGTTTATTTTTAAATATTATTTCATAACTAGGGGTGGATTCTTCTCAACACCTAAAAGGAAGCAAAAATTATTTTCTCTGATTTCTATGATGCCAGATAAATTGCCTCTTATCCCTTGCCTGAAATGTTTTGAAACCTGATGACAGTAAAAAAGAATTCATTTAGATTCAATTGGGTATTAAATGATAAAATTTTCTATTTGCATAAGTTTGACTTCTTTAACTTTATACTTAACATGTCACTTTTAATGTAATTAATCCATCTGTTTGTGCTTGTAGAGTCCTTTTAAAAAGAGAGCATTTCATAATAGAATGTACTTACTGAATTCAGAATATAAAATAAAACTCATGGGAATGAGCATTTTAAGTTTCATCTAAGGTTCTATATGGTAATCTATGACTTTTCAGTCATGTTAAACAGACCACAGAGTCTAACATTCTCAGATTAAAAACAGAATTTTTATTAATCAGTACAACCGTGTACAAATTAAATTCCACTCTTCCCTCCCTATTTTATAAAAACATAATGGATGAAATTTGGGGAAATAAAGGAGAGTTTCAGTAGCTCAAAGAGTCTCATATCTCTCCATATAGGGAGATTATTACAGTTTACTCCTATGCACAAACAGATTTGTGGGAGGTGGGAAACACTGATGAGAATACAAGCAATCATCCTTTAGGGAACACGTGGTGGGGACGTGTTAGTTAACACAGGGCCATGCAAAGCAAGGATTATCATTTGTAAATATTTATTTTTAGTTTCTATGTGATGTCTCTCAAGTCTTAAGTTGAAAAATTTGTACAATTTCTTGTCAGATGTGATCAGTCAGTTATTTTTTTCTTAAATGAGTCAAATGTCACCAGTTTTGCCTTAGTGTTTATCATATCATGGAGAATGATAAAAAATGATGTGTTTTCAATAAAGAATCCTTTAGTCCTTACCTGAAGTTCTATAGGAAATGGGGATATAGCAGGATACAAACTATACATGCATGGGTCATCTGGACCCTCAGAGTTCTGGCAGCAAGATAGTCAAGTGACAGGAAAAACTCTTACTTGAAAAAATATGTATGTATGTATGTATGTATGTATTCATTTATTTATTTGTTTATTTGAGAGAGAAAGGAAAGAGAGAATAGGCACACCAGAGCCTCTTGCCCCTGAAAACAAGCCCCAGACACATACTGCCACTTTGTACAGCTGGTTTTATATAGGTGCTGGGAAATGGAACCTAGGCCAGCAGACTTTGCAAACAATGTCTCTATCACTTAGCTTCTTCCCAGTCCAATCGTATATTTTTTTTGGTGTTGCAAAATAATCTTTTGTGTGTAGCTAAGTAGAAGAGGTTAAGGACTATGCTTTAGAGGAATTAATAACATTAAATCCAATGAAACATCTCAATAAATTTATCATAATTTATAACATCTCAAATAATTATTGACTACCAATTAAATTTTATTCTCACTTTCACTTCTATATTTATGTTTACAAATAAAAGTCATTGCTAGTAGTTACCTGAATTACCAGATTTTGAGATTTCACGACTGCTCGATGTCCTAGATAGTAGATGTTATTCATTCCCAACTGCTTCCATAAATCTCATAGTTGACAGGATGAAATATACAAGCAATGTTGACTTTTCCTCACAATGCATTCCAGAAATCTGTTGGCACAGCTGAATATCATAAAGTAGCCAATATTTTCACTTAAGAACAATATGAAAATTGGTAAGAAAGTCAGAATGAAAACATTATTTCCAGAAGTAATAATATTGTGGAAAAGATCACATATGGAATCTCAGGGAATTAAATGTAATAACAGATCCTCTAAGGCAGTGAATATTCCACCACACCCTCTAGGATACCAGCAACCTGATATTAGCTAATTTGGAGTGTCTCAAAGTGTCACACTTTTTTTTCTTATTTAGTTCAAGATTGTATCATCATTTCCTCAATGTTTTTGTTCATCTAACTCACTTAATAAACTTTAAAATTTATTTTCAATTTTAACGCCTTGCTTCATTGTGTGGACTTGGTCATTTCAGTCTCTGAATTCCTGTGGATGCATTTCCTGGCATTAGAAATTGGTTGAATGGTAACTTTTCATGCTGTACCAAAACCAGAACAAGATATTTCCAAACCAGAAGATTTGGGGGCAAGCAGATTTTTTTTTTAATCACCAGGTGCTATTATTTGTCTTAAATTTTCCTGTAAGGCTGTCTTGTAGTAATAATTCTTGAAAATATATTTCAGATCCTTGCTCTGTTCAATAGCCAGGAGCAAACCAGGAGAGTTTAGGTTTGTCAGGGATAAAGAAAGTCTACTTTTGACTTTCCCTGACACAGGGGATGCAGCTGTGACAGGCACCAAGGCCATGGAGGAAGCTTGTCTTCCTATATGTCCCACTTCAGTGAGACTAGAGGTTAGATCTCTCTGAACTCAGTGAACCTTCCCAAGTTCATGTTCAAGTGCCCCTGGTGTGTAAGTCTCCTTAGCATTTGTTACTGTCTTTCTGGGCTGTCCACTTCTGCCCAGAAGCTCCCGGTGAGTCAGGGCAACCTAAACAGCTAGTCTATGCACTCAAGATGTTTTACATTTTCTTACAATATTTTTGGTGGCTGTCAGAATGTCTCACCGTAAGCCAAGATATACATAAACTACAGTGGTATTCCTCCACACATGAGTCTGTGTCCCCATCTCTTCTGGTCCCTTCTCTTCTGTTCTCACAGAAAACTCCCTGCTTTCCATCATTTTCCTAAAAGATAAATGGGACTGTCTCTGATCAGCTTTCACCAATAGAGTGTGATATATCCGCTGGCCACCCACAGGCAGGCTGAACATGGACCATGAACACATGGAGCTGAGTCAGTTTGGAGATCCTGTGTGCTGCTTTTAAGAGAGAGCTGCACATGGGATTGTATGGCTCACCCTCCTGAAGTACTTCCTGCAAAGTTCCGTTGTGTATGTTAGGACTGTAAAAGAGAAGAGAGAAAAAGTAAGCTGGACATGTGAAAAATTACTAAATATTAGAATTGTTATGCAAAATCTGCTTCTTTCTTTATAGATTTATTTGGCTTGAAGGGAGGGCCAGAGAAATCTGCCCCATGTGCTCATTTCAGGCCACAACTTCTGCTTTTAGCAACTGCAGTTCCCACTGCAGATGCATCTGACCAGGAACACAAAGACTGAAAAACTGTCAAGAAGGAAGTTGTCTGTGAGCCAAACAAAGGAAGGGGAGGATAGGATGTTGTTGTAGTTAACCTTCTCTGTTGCTGCACAAAAAGAACCCAAGCAAAAGCGGCTTGTGGAGGAATGGGTCTATTTGGCTGAAGGACTCAAGGGGAGACTCCATCATGGCAGGGAAAATGAAGGCATGAGCAGAGGGAGGGACATCACCTCCACCATAGCACTGCAAACAGTGGCAGGAAGGTGTGCCAAACACTGGTAAGGGGAAGCTGGCTTATAAAACCCATAAGCCTGCCCCCAACAACACAGCTCCAGTGAGGTTGTAAAACTCAAACTGCTGAGGATCGATCATTCAAAACACATTCATTATTTTTGTGGGGGACACCTTGATCAAACCATAACAGATATGAAAGAGTGGTTCAGTTCTGCTTATCAGAGTTTATGCCACTGTGGAGAAACATCTGTGGTTAACAACTTAAGGCGGGAGAGATTTATGTTAGTGCACAGTTTCAGACAGTTTAACCCTTGGTCTTTAGCTTCATTGATTCTAGTCCACTGTGATGCAGAATATCCTGGGAGTGGGATTCTGTGACAACAGCAGACAGGAAACAGAAACAACCAAAAAAAAAAAAAAAAAGCCAGGAAAGACCCTGAAGAATCCACCCTCAGTACCCTACTTCCTCCTGTTAGGCCCTATAGCATGAAGTTTCTAGAACCTCCAAAAATAGCCCCCAAATACCTGAACCTTTTGGGAAGAAACTTAATAATCAAATCAAAACAAAGAATATGTCAGAAATGGTCAAGTGGACTAAGCGGACAGAGGGTAATGCTAACTCACAGATCTGATTATTGAGAGGGTTAGGAAAACCTATGTACAAAGAAGATTGTGGCTGGTATATAATACAGGCTCTCTAAATTAGAGCTTTTATTATTTTATTAGAAGTTTTAGTGAAATTCACTCTGTTCTGGAGAAAAGCCCAAAATGTAAGATTTGATGGTTTCACTACTTTTAATTTCAATATTTACAGCTGACATTTGATATTTTCATACTCAAAACATATAAGTGTTGTATCATGTTTTATTAGATGCCTTTTTGTATCTAATTATATTTCACATATAATTTCTATTTACCTCCGCTCAGCCTTCAATTTCTAGTATTACTTTTTTCATGTATATATGTGTGTGGTAGGTGTGTGTGTGTGTGTGTGTGTGTGTGTGTGTGTCTGTGTGTCTGTGTCTGTGTGTGTCTGTGTGTCAGTGTCTGTGTGTGTCTGTGTGTCAGTGTAAGAGTGTTTGCATGTGTATGGATTCACTTGTGTCCGAGTTGTGTGTCTATATGTATACATATGCATGTGGAGGCCAAAATCTGACCCTGGGGGTCTTCCTGGGTCACTGTCCACTTTATTTACTAATGGAGGGTCTCTTACTTGAACCCAGTAGCCAATTCAGCTAGTCAGCTTGCTCCAGGGCTCCTCTGAGCTTGTTTCTTAAATGTGGGGGTGACAGTATGTTGCCATACCCACCATTCATTTACTCTGGGGATCAGAACTCTGGTTCTCATTTTTGTATGGCAAGCACTTTACCCCCTGAGCCATCTCTCTGGGCACTAATTTTGCTGTTTTATAGTTCTATTTCCCTCTTTCTTGTTTTGCCTCTTTTCTTTAAATATCCACAAGCCCTTCCTAAGAATCTTTTCCCCCTAATAATACTTGGCCCCTCTTTTCTTTTTCTGATTACTAATTCTTATCTTCAGGCATAAATATAGCGCCAAGGGTAGTTAGTCCATTCACCCATTTATTTTTATTATATGTACATGTATGCGTGTATATGATGTATGTGTGTGGGGTGATGTGTGGGGTGTGCAGGTGTGTCATGGGGGAGGTCTGAGAACATCTCAGAGTGTTTGTTCTCTCCTTACACTTTGCTTGAGATATGGTCTGCTGTGTGGTTTTGCTTGTTCTGTGTTTGCTGCTTTCTGTGTGTCAATCTTGTCTGATCTCGAGCTTTCCAATACTTCTGGCTCTGCCACCCATTGCTGTGGGGTTACAGTCTCATGTGTACTTTGTGTTTGGATTCGCATGGGTGCTGAGGCTTTATAGGCTTATGAGCAAGGGTGTTTACTTGCAGAGCCATCTCCCTGGCCCCTCGTTTATATTTTCATTAAAAAAGTTTCTCCTTACTGTCCCCCAATCTCTAAAGTAAACTTTGTTTTATACAAGTGAAGTTCCTCTCCCTGACTCTCTATAAGTCGTGTTCTGCTAATACAATTGCACCCTGACTGATAAATAATAAGCAGTGATGATATTAAAAAGTGAAATGTACAGAGAGCTCTCAGAGGAAGAGTTTGAGGATCCTAGAGAGATTTTCCTGAGAAAAAATTCTAGGTGAACGCTGAATAAATAACCTTAGAATACTGCAATCTCCTCCAAGAGAGCAAAGGCTAAGGCAGCATCTTTTTCTTGTGTCACTGTGTGTTTTCTTGATCAGTGTTTTCTCTAACACTTATAAAGGCTCAAGTTTACCCAAGCATCTGTCTTTATACAACCATAAAATACTTGGGTTTATCATCTCATTTTGATACCTTATTTTTACATTTGACATATATTTTTCTTTTCCCTGGCTTAATGTGAATATTCTGTAATCATTTTCTTATCAGTATCCCCTAAACTTTGCTTTTACATATTTTATTTAATAAGTGATGATGCATCGTGTTTTCCACTGATTTCTCCATGTTATTTTTTTTCTAACTCAGTGCATTGATTTGCTTGCTGCTTCCCTTTGGGAAAAAATGTTGGCTTCCTTTGTACTTTTTCCCACCCATCAGCCAGTATAATAATGTGACAGATCATGTACAGTTGTTCAGTCCTTCATTTCCAAAAAGGTTGGGCTTTAAAAATATTCTCTCTGATGTTCCTATATTTGCCTTTGTGAAATTAAGCCATTTCAACTTGCTAAGCCAGTTAATAATTATTAATATAAATATCAAATTGTGAAATCTAAGGAACTTGCCTTCCCTGCCCCCCCCCATTCACACACACATAAACCAAAGCTCACATGGACTTGCAGACTGTGAGGACTCTGCTCATTGAGGAACAGAAAGTTTGCAGCCATCTCAAAGAAAGCATCGGTATTCCTTTTCAGCGCCGTGCCTTATGAATCCTTCTGTTTATAACACTTCTCAACTGGAATAAATCTCATTGCTGATTATCACAGCAGTTGGCTGGGAGCCAGAAGCAACGCTAGGAACAGCATTCTATCAATGCGTAAGCTCATGAAATGCCAGAAACTTTGGAAGACCTAGAAGGGTGATTAGTTATTGAAGAATAAACAATAGTAAAACATAGAGCACTCTCTCAAACAGTGCAGAAAAGAATTTTCCATGAGTTAATATGAGAGTAGACCCGGCTATATTTTAGGATGTGGGTTCCACGGGGTGATTTATGTTTTGTTATAGTGCTGGAGAACATTTAACTGGTACAGAGTATGTCATTTTGAGTTTAAAAGAAATAAACACTTTCTGTTATTCAAGGGAATATGTTTAGAATACTGCCATCAACATATACTTTAATTTATAATTTAATAAGAAACTTGATATAGAAAAATAAAAACAGTAATAAATTGATGAAAGTAAAACCACAGGAGTCCAAACCTTAGAACTCGGGAGAAGATTAGGATAAAGAGAAAGCTTAGGTGCTGCACTTGAGGATCTTTACATAGAAGAGCTCCTGGTACAGAGAGTATAAATACGCATGGTGATAGTCAAAGTTCTGAAATACATTCTATTTAGAGTTAGTTTGGAATATTTTAAAATTCTGATAAAACTCTTAATGGAAAAAAGTCACTATATTATAGGAGACATTCTTTTACTCTAAAACATAGGCTAGGAGAAGGAAGGACTTTCAGCAGGAGAGGAAAGGGAACCACTCACCCTGATCAGCTATATGGTCAATTCAATTCTAGGGTCAGAATGAACCTACTAGCTAGGCACGGTGCTCTAGGCCCGTAATCCCAGCCCTTGGGATGCTGAGGCAGGAGGGTCAGGAGTTTCAAGCCTGCCCGGGCTACATTGTGAATTCCAATAAGACCTGTCTCAAAACAACAAAACAAAATAACAAATAAAAAAATCAAACCCACTGCCAGTGGAAGTAAGCTTGCATTTCTATCAAAGATTGAAAGCACTTCATTATTGTTAATTAATATTTTGAAAACTGTTACCATACATAGCATCACATTGAGATTTTCAGGAAAGAGTTATGATTTTTCTCATGTGTTTCTTCAATACTACTCTACTTATTCATATTTTATATGTGAAATGGGCCAGGATGTCTCCTCATCAGTACATAGGAAGCCCTAAGCAAGCAGTGGTCTTGCATATGAAAATTAATTTGAATAAAATAGAAGACAGAAATTATGCAGTCATTTATTTCTTTCTATATTCTGCTATGTACAGAAACATACAGTTGCATATTAACACAAGAAAAATATATAGACCCTTCCTTATTGTTGAAACCATTATTTCAATCTGTTTTTACTTAAGGATTCACTTAGCAAAATAAATATGAAATTTTTCTTTAATATAAAAACATGCATCTAAAAGGCATGCAGTGTGCTCATATATGACGACAATGAAGCCAATGTAGTCTTAAACTGCATTTAAAAGACATTCAGTAGTGGGTATTGTGGTCAGGTTTATGCCGCATCATACACAATTCTGGAAGAGGGACATAAACAATATTAACAGGCAGTAATATTTTAGGGGGTGGTATATTAACTCAAAATTTACAAAATAGACTTCATGTAAAGATGCTTAAGATTTTGCAAAATGATTTCTGGCTTTCTAAAATTTGAATGTCTGAGTATCACACTATTACATGAATCTGTTAATTTGTAAAAGTTCATGTCACTTGCCAATTTTTTTTCTTGAATTCAATTATACATGTCAGGTGGATGTCAGGTGTTCCGAGGGGGAAGGGAATTCAATCAGCATATGCTCACTCATTGACACATACATAAAAGAGAGCATTTGCAGATGTTTTGATAATGGAAGGGTTCAAATCATTTGTCCTAAGGCAGTATCTGTAGTCATACTTTGATCAGTTTCGCGGTGGTTAGACTATTTTCCCTGCAGAAATTACCACATGACCCCAAAGGACAAGAGAAATATTGTGTGAGAAAACTGTAGCACATCCGAATGGCATGTTTTAGCAAGTGGACCAGCATGAATTGTATTCAATCTGATTTTGACTACTTAATGTAATATGTTTAATGCTAAGGCAGAACGAGAGATAAACCCACATACACCATGAAAACGGCTTTGTTGAGGCAATTTTCTTAGTCTTCTTTTGAAAAATTGCAGGTGTTTCCTTCACAGTTATTTATACTTGAATGATAGTTTTTAATTCACAGATAAACTTATGTAATTCACTTAAGAATCAGGGCAGATATTTTTAAACTCATTTTGAGCAACAGGGAGCCAAACATTCATTTAGGAATTGTGATTCTATTAAGATGACAATTTGGCTAAGGACTGAGGAGATGGCACAGTGGGTAGTGTTTGCTGCTCAGGCATGAGTCTCTGTGTTCAGAGACTATGGAACAGCCATATGAAAAGCTGGACACTGTTGCAGGTGTCTGTGATCCCAGCGCACTTACAGCTAGATGGGAGGCAGCCACAGGAGGGTCCTGAAGCACCCTGGGTGAGCTAACCTAGGTGCAGCAGTGAGCGGCAAGAGAGGCCAAGCCGCCTTAAACAAGACAGAAGGGGAGGACTGACAGGCAAGGTTGTCCTCACACATCCACACATGCAAAGTGGCACAGGTGCATGCATGCACATACAAACACACACATGCATACACACACATACACACATACAGACACATACACACATATACATATACATACACATACACACATACAAGCACACACACATACACACATACAAGCACACACACAGACAGACACACACAATACACATACACACGCATACACATACACACATACATACATACAAACACACACATACACAAACACAGATACACACATACACATACATACATGAACACACAGATACACAGATACACAGATACACAGATACACACATACACACACACACACACACACACACAATGGTAATTTACCAACCTGGGACGCAGATTAAAATCACTCATTTATACTATGCTGATCTCCACATTAAAAATATCCTATCAGTTTTAGAAAAATACATCAGTGGGAATTTGAGGTTTAACAATTTCAGTAACAATATTGAAACAGCATAGCAACTGACTTTATTGAATACTTTCATGAATCATTATTATAGATTATTCTGGTCTCTGTTTTTATATAACATTGAATCTCAAAGAAAATACTGCTTTGCCTGAGAGTATAAATATTTAGTGAGTAGGGAACCCAACATGAGAATCTAGGACTTCTTAAATCAGTCTACATTTTGAGCAAAGAAAATATTAAAATAACAGGTACAAATTAATAGTGGAAGAATTTGGAAAATTAAATTTTTCAAATACTATAATTTGAAAATAGGCTTTTATCACATTTGACAACGATTTTCTCTACCTGAATAACACTTTTCTCTATTCATTCTTTAGCTGAATATGTTTGACGATGCCAGAAAATCAAGACATGTTGCCTTTTAAAATACCCTGACACTTTTCCTGCTATTAATTTGTTGAAAATATGTTTTCAGACTTCTCAGAGTGTGAAAACTTTTTAGTCATAAGACTTCATGTTAAAAATTAAAATTCATTGTCAGCAACACTGAGCTCTATCATTTCAAAATATTTTTTTAAAGAAAACTTGGAGCAATTCAGTATATTGAAGGTGGATGCCCATTGACCCACAGTCACTGGTTCAAAAGAAGCAATTTTAAAAATGCTTACTCAAAATATTTCCCATGTTCACCAAAGGCACAACTCTCAACCTGCTCTGCAATGAAGTGTGATTGTAATTTTGTCCTTACTGTTTACAGATAGTTCTGAAGAAAGGACACTTCTGTGTTTATAGTCATGCACTATGGGAAATTAATAGAAATTAAACACTTGCGCTCAATCAATGGGAATACGTTTTGCATTTTCAACCATTTAGTTCATCTCAGTGCCTAAAAATGTTTATCGCTAAGCAGGCTTGAAACACATTTTATGAATGAAGTCAAAAGAAATATGAGACAGTGTAGTGGGGAGAGGCTGTGAGTCATATAAGCTCCTGGGTTCCCTTTGATTTTTGAGAGTGAGTTTGAGGGTGACTGGCCAAGCTGACTTTTCCCCAAGCTTCTCAGTTTGAGACATAAGGGCCACCACTTCTTTACTGATGTCGACTTTCCTGGACAGTTGCTTTGACTGTAGGCATCTATCCCGAAGCCTTCCTACCTCGTTATAAATACCCATCACTGTGCCACTCCTTTGAAGATGATTTCACAAAACAAACAGCATCTTTAGGCTGCCACAAGAAGTCAGCCATTGCTAAGAAAGGGTGGGGTTGCAGATAGTTTTAATTCAATAGCCTTTTATTAAAATTGTTGCTATCAGAAATTTTTTTTGTAACCTTCTGTTAAAAATCCAATTGGGCGGAAAGATTGGAAGAGCCATGGTGAGGAAGAAAAAAAAAACTGGCTACCTCTAGTACAATCCAGAACCCCCTATCCCATGGACTGGTCCAGCAAGCCCACTGAGGAAGGCCCCCAAAGGGGTGGGAACAAGGAGGAAGGAAATGGGGGTACCATCATAAGACTTGTTCATACAATGTATCTAATTATTGACAATAAGTATGAAAAAATCCAATTTCTTGAATGGTATTAATGACTCTGATTTCATCAATATACAAAGATCTGTATCATGTTGTCTGTATAATCTTCTTAAAAAATTATTTTCATTGTGATGTATCACTCACCCCTGCCATGACCTCTTTGAAGAGGCAATGCAATGCCTTAAATATGTGGATCTGGTTGTCTGGTGGAAATCTCTGAAATTCTAGTGCTCCTTTGTTCTTTTCACTTGTTAATGGATTTAAGGAGAAATAATGAAGAGAGTAGAAATTAAAATTAAACTATTCCCCAAAAAGCTTTTCTATATTGCTTTAAATATTAATATTTGGAAATTATATTCGAATCAGCTAACATTCAATAAACAATGTTACATTGGATTTTGCCAAAATCCAAGTGTAAAACTCTTTGAATATTGAAATATCTTTTCTATCACTGAGTATGAAATTGCTTCATAGTTATGGTTGAGGTTTTATATGTGTGTGTATGTGGTTTTGACGCTCATTCAAATACAGCAAGTGGTTGGAGTATAAATAGTGGTATTATTGTTTAGGTCACAGAAAGAAATGCAAATACTTGGACCTGAACAGTACCACGGATCTCTTCATGTTTGCAGCACATAGGATGTGCCTGCTAAATAGGCTATCATCACGGAAGCTGTGAAAGACATTGTTTAAATGCTTTTACAGAGGCCCTTCTCCAATCTGACTTTGCTTTGCACTTAATACATTCTCAGTTATATTCTATGAAATGAGAAAAAAAACAACCTTAATTAATGTGGCTTACAGACAGGTAAGATCCTGAAATTATGTAAATGTTACTTATTGGAATACATGCAGGATTAAAAAAAACTGTTCAAATTCTTTCTCTGAATCTAGAGAGCAGAGTGCATGGAGCTGTGGTACCATTTGTCTTAGCGTTCAGCATTGACCATATGTTCTATGTGACTTCTAATTACAACTATTTGGGACTATACATAAAGTCTGAGTTAATATCTATATTTCTTCCCACAGTATTTATGAGAATTGTAATATTGACCAATTCATTGCAAGAGGGCACTACAGAGAAGACTAAATTCCCACTTACTATATTGATACCTCTCTCTTCAATATAGTGTAGTTCATTTTTAATATGATAAGTAGCTTTGCTCCTGTTTCATATCATCAATTCTACAAGGAAAAATTGATTCTTCAATAGTCTACATTCCTACTTTGAGCTTTATCAACTTATTATTTGTTCATTACAAATGAACATATATAAGTATATGAACTAATCAAACACAAAGGCAAGGGTTTAGCTCTAAAGTTTATCACTCCTACACAGAATGAAATTAGAACAGGTGTTTTGATGTGTATCTCTCCTGTCTAGCCAACTAATTAGCATACATCATGACCTTGAAAACAGCAATCCAGGGGTACACATGTAACTCAGTGGTACAGTGTTAGCCAGCATTCACAGGCTCTGGGTGTGATTTCTAGCACTGAGGAAAAAATATCAAGCTAGATACACCTTTATCAGGCTGTAATATGAACACAGAGGTGGGGAGAACAAAAATAAATAAAGCCTGGAAGGCTGAACGTTTTAACACTTTTCTGAGGTTCTATGGTGAGGTGACAATGGAGAGAGGGAGTTGAAGAATCATTGAAGATACTGATATGTTCAACTTGTGTTGTCAGAGTTGGAAAGCTATCTTCAAATTTCAGGTGCCATTAGAAATCTGGCATTATAAACTTGGTTTTGGGAAGTTTTACCAGCCTTCTTTTACAAAGCTGCCCCACAGAAAAATTAAGTAACCTTCCCACAGTCGCACAGCTTGTACTTAGTTGGTTTCTACTCCTTGAAAGAATACAAATCTCTAAACTCCTACACAGCAGTTTCACGCTAGCTATGAAGAATTAAAATTTATCATAAATCTTTGCAGCAATACAAATTGTTGTGGCCTTTGTTCTCCTGGCTCCTGACTCTTCTTCAAGCATTATCTATTGAACTGTACTTGATTTTAGAACTTATCATTTAAATATGAGTTCCTTTAAAAAGGTTATGTGTGAAATGATTCATGCTTTTGTTGCCTTATATAGTTAAAATTTACATTAAGCATATGTGTTTTGTGGATGTGAAATCATATAGCAGTTTAGTAGATATAAACAGCCTTTGTACTCATGGACCCAACAACTTACTATACCACTCGGGGAGTGGGGTGAACTACTGGGTGATGTTTAACTGTGCAATGAAGGCAGTGTTGGAGTTTGAAAGCTACCTTTAACTTTCAGCTTGGAGGCCAGCAACCATGGCTCTAGGACAATTCTCACTTTGGATTCTTGAATCACAAAAGCAACTACATTCACTAAACACCGGTTGATGCCATTCTGCTGAGTGTGTCGCAGTGGCTAAAAGAACACAGGAAAGTAACTGTGATTCTGCCACAGAATGCAAATTATTTATCCTGATGCATACATAATTATCTGGCATTTCGTGGAAACCAAAAAAATGGGGCATGAGAAAGAATGAAATAATTAAAATATATTGATAATGAGAGTGTGCTGCTATGTTGACCTGACGACGGTTAAGATATCAAAGATGCACCCTTCAAAAGGGTATTATTTTGTAATTAAAAAGAACTGTAGGAAAAGAAACTGAAGACATGATAATTATATAGTGCATTCAGCAAATGCCATTTAAGTAAAATAATACTGTGTAAGAAGTTAATGTGGAAAAAAACACTGAAAAGAACTCACTGTTGATACCAGTTATACATGTCTGGATAGTTATTCGTGATAGACTTTTAAATACCAGACACTGGGAATATTAGTTTCATAATCAACAGCTCGTTATTGGAGGTGGAAGGTTTGTCTTTTCCTGGATTGCCACCATGGACCGTCTGTTCCTGGGATCTCTTCTATAGACTCACATTTATCACTCATCATCCCAGATTACACTTGTTCTTCCATGCAATCTTATTTCTGATGCGCCCCCTTCACTGAGACGTGGCTGGACTTTGAGACTGAAGGACCGAGTTCGTAGCATGCAGATGCTCGATTGGGTGACACCTGTTGTGAGAAAGTTTTTGTGAGTTCAAACCCATTGCTGACATCAATCAAAGCAAAAATTCTTTCACTTTTCAATTTTCTCCTAGTTGGGTGGGCATCTTCTTCATGGAAAGTAATTGGTACAAATACAAAAAGAATGAGCGGATCAGATCAATTATGTCTAGTCTTTTTTTATGATTTTGAGACTAATCCAAAATAGTTTTATTGAGCAAAAAACTTGAAGCCTTATAAGCAGCTAGACACTTATGCTAACAGCCTTGATATTCTAACATTGCTTTAATAAGATTAGAAACTTACCTAGAGCACAATGATGTGAATTAATAGTAATATCCAGATTCATATTTACCACTAAACTGTATACATCAACACCTACTATAGAGATAAGGTTGTACACCATTTAAACTGAGAATGCAATTTAAACTACCCTGTTGGCACATCTCCATAAGTAAAGCCTACAGGGTTTAGGAGGAGTGAGTCAGGGTTAGTGTGGTCATAAGACAGGCCTCATAGAAGGCAGGCAGTTCTCAGAGACACAATGAAGGTGGTTGGTAAGATTGAACTCCATCAGACCATATTCTATTGTTCTGAATATAGAAATGATGCATCTTCCAAGTTCAGCCCATTCAGTCAGTATGAGTACCTCTCATGTGTGAAGTGCTATTTGGATGTGGATAGGGTTTAGGTTGGATAGAGACAATAGTATGGAGACCATCATGTCTTCTCCGGCTTCCTTCTACACTTGGACCAACCAGATGCTTCCCACTTATGCCTAGGGTCCCAACACACATGTTACTGCCAAATAGAAGAATTCCCTCAGCAAATGACAGGGACCCCAACTTTGCATGGGATACCATTCAGGTGTGCAGGTGCACTGCTGTGCCTTCTTCTTGGTCTCCCTTCCCAGGGAACAAATTCCACCAGGGGACTTTCTTGCAGTCCCTACTCTCAGCACCTGGAACACAGTTAATAATCCATAAATATGTCTTTTTAACATTATATATTTATTATCCATAGTTAGATACACTGAATGAGCAAATGTGTTGGCATCCCAAATTCCCCAATTTCCGCCTTCCCTGTCCCCAACTAGCTGGATATCCTCCTCTGTAGGCAAACTGACTCAGTCCATGGGGCAGAGGGTTATGGATAGCCTAGAAGTCAACCTGGTTCCACCCACCTATGTATGTTGTTACTGAGCGGGGCCATGTCTCTGGGCATTCTCCTCCACCACGGCTGTTGAGGTCAGCTTTCTAGTTGCTGCTCAGAAAGAACCCAAACAAAAGTGGCTTGTGGAGGAATGGGTTTATTAGGCTTACGGAC
The DNA here is from genome assembly GCA_004024765.1 of Zapus hudsonius. Lineage (NCBI taxonomy): Eukaryota > Metazoa > Chordata > Mammalia > Rodentia > Dipodidae > Zapus > Zapus hudsonius. Next base: position 54,075 of record PVHP010005589.1, read on the forward strand.
TTGAGGGGAGACTCCATCCTGGCAGGGAAAATGATGACATGAGCAGAGGGGTGGATATCACCTCTGCCACAGCACTGGAAACAGCGGCAGGAAGGTGTGCCAAATACTGGCAAGGGGAAGCTGGTTTATAACCCCCATAAGCCCACCCCCAACAACACAGCTCTAGCAAGGTTTTAATTCCTGAATTGCCATCAGCTGAGCATTGATCACTGAAAACACATTCATTTGTTTGTGGGGGACACCTGGATCAAACCATGACGACGGCTCTTACAATCTTTCTGCCCCCTCTTCTGCTCAGTTCCCTGAGTCATAGTGGGTGAGTATTATGGCTGCTCTATAATGATAAGGGAAAGGAAAGAGGAGTCACAGGTTAAGAAAATCAGGGAAATCATTTTTGGACATGATTTTAGTATGTTGAAAAGAAATTTAAAATGTCTCCATAAGAAGAAGGAGGAAAGTAGAGAATTCCCCTAAACCATCCTTTCTAAATTTAATAAAACTCTATCATAGATATAACTCAGTTTGCTTCATCCCAATTAGTATTCTTGCCCTAGGACAACAAAACTATTGCTCTGCTACCACATATTTTAAGGGTACTTTTTATGTTTTTGTTCTGTTTTGGTTTTTGGGTATTTTTATGTAGGGTCTTTTTCTAGCCCAATCTGACCTAGAACTCACTATGTAGTCTCAGGGTGGTCTCGAACTCATGATGATCTTCCTACCTCTGCTTCCCAAGTGCTGGGATTAAAGATGTGCACTACCATGCCTGGCACATGTTAAGATTTTTATCCCAAGTTTCTTTATTAAAATAATGTATATTCAGTATAAAATTTCAAAAATATTTAAAAAATAAAAAAGATGAAGATAAGCATTTCTATGAGTCACTGTGAAGATTTCTGAGGATGTCGAGCATATGTGCAAGTCTTTGGGAAATGCAGATCAAAGACAGAGTGAAAACCCTCCAAAACTTGGGCAGTAGATTTGACCCCAGTTGGTCAAATGCAGCAAGGGTTTTCTCTTGGTGTTATAGAGAATAAACCATGGTTTGTATTACATTGCAGCACCATAGATATGTTTGTGAGATGGCGAGTTTCATATGCATTTCAGCTGTGTAATGGAGACAGGTACAAATAAACAGGGGCCATGTTTATGAAGAGACTTTTTCTCTGTGAAGTCGGGTGATCTTCCATGGCCCCTTAGTAACTCAGGCATCCTGCTTCGACTTAAAGTTGTCATTTGAATGGCTGTGGCTGTGGGACCTATGGAGGAGGATATCCAGCTGATTGGGGAGGGGGGAAGGGGGCATCCGGGAATTGGGGATAACAACTCATTGTTTGCCCACTAAATAATGTAACTCATTATGGAAAATTTTTTAAAAAGTTGTCATTTGCTCAGGTTGTCAGAAAAGTCTGCTTGTCCTTGGAGTCTATGTTCCAAGAAAGAAAGGCTTCAGCGAATGGTAAAGGACAAGCTCTTCTGTCATTCATAGGGGACTGGATTTGAAAAGTAACGAGTTGGAAAGTCTCCTGTTTCTCTACCAATGCTGGGCTGAAAGGCTTCTTTCCTGCATAACTCCACCATTTCATTCCATGCAGAAAAGCAACAATGAAAGGTGACTATAAAAGAAATAATTATTACATTTTAAGAACATTTCCCATCACACAAGCATTATTGAAACATTGGCTATTAATTATGTAAATATTTCACCCCAAACTTCTTGTTTTTAATTACGATGATTAATTCCAGTTAAGCATCACACCTAGAGCATAAAAACACACACACACATGCAAAATATTTAAAAGCAATGGAATGATCAGTCATAGTTTCTTAAAGACTTCAGTAACCTAATTAGTTTTTCATTAATTTGTTCTGTGAAATCTTTTAAAAGACTAGCAATGTCCTTATCTCTATAGAGTTCTGTGTTGATTGCCAAAGGTGTTTTTTTTTTTCCCCAGACGGATCGCACACGTCGGTGGGAAACAGTTTGTCTTTGTGTCAGACAGAGCTCCTTGAATGGGTTGGGGTGCTTGCCTGAAGTCTTACCTGGAGATCTGGCTGGCTTCTATGGCCCAGGCTTCAGCTGTACAAATACCCCGTGCCATCTGCACATGGCGAGGGAATTGAGCCGGGAGAAGCTCAAGACCTGTGTCAGTGTTTTCACAGAAGGACTGTTTATGAACAGATGTTCTGTGGTGTTTTTCACAGAAAATGGACTCTGGAGAGCGAAAATGTCTATCAATTACGGCAGTATTATGTATAACAGCAATTTTTAACCTTGAGAATGAGACTTTTAAAGTTCTCGGCAAAACATATTTTCAACTGTGACCACCTTCTTTGTCTCAAGTCGGATTTAAGCCTGAGGTCATATGCAAAGTATCCACCATTGGATTCTGGAAAGATCTCTCAGCTAGAGAAGCTGGTCCTCGATGCTAAGATGCTTTCACAACTGGTAAAACCTTTTCCTTGACATAGAAACTGCTGTTTCCTTTTCTCAAGAAAAAGACTTTAAAATCAAAATCAAACTACAGGTTAGAATGGCCTTTAAGTTTTGTTTGTTTGTTTGTTTATCATGTTCTGTGTGTCCCATCGCTTTGGTAAGAAGAAATGTGACTCAAAATGTTAATTATGCCCAGGAAAGTAAAGTTTTAGAGTTTTACAAATACACACATTTGCTTTCGTCTGCTTCCAGTATTAAATCTGGTTTACATACTATGTGGTGAAGGTTCACAATGCTTTGGGCTGATGTCCCAGAACTGATCTCCAGTAGCAATACCGGGAGCATGGTAGCTCCTCTGTGACCTGTTGACAGACACCATGTTTTGCATAATATGTATATTTTCATTTTCCCTTAGCTTTCTTATTATTTATTCAATAAATCCTTTTTTCTTGCTGACAGCAGTTGTATTTATAAAGCTAAATCCAACACAGCACAATGTTCCTCACTTTATAAACTAAATGCTAATGTTTTATTTATGTGCGATGAGGAGAGAAAAAAAAAAGAACTGAATTGATGTTTACCTACCAAGCAGCACAAAAGTACAGTCCTATAATGGTGGAGTTCATAAGCATTCTGGCTTGTAATTTTGGGTGTCAACATTTGAATTGCAGAGAGAGTTTATGCAGACATAGCACGTACACAAGTGCAGTTTAGATCCACATCTATAAAAATAACATCTGTTTAAGCATACATTACATTTAAAAATAACTGTACAGTGATCAGCTGGTTAAGTACAGTTAACCAGATGTCGTTTTAAAGGGCCAGATGGAACTATGAAACTAAGATTGAAAAATTAAAAAATACTGTGAAAGGTCAAACCAATTAAGCAACCTGTTTTGTTGGCATGTACTGTTAAAAAGTAAGTTAAACTACTTAAGGAGTGAGTGACTGGAAGAAGCAGTGGGAAACAGGTCCTGATCCTCTGAAGACAAAAAGAAAAACCTAGGCAAGAGTTGCTCACCCACTGGAATCCAAAATATCCCAGCCAGCATGAGAAACATGGTTGTTCCTGTGGTTACTAGGAGTCTGGGGTGGGCAAGGACACCAGAGGGGTGTTGAGCAAGGGTCATAATATTCCAGTGAAGTGTGACAAATGAGTTAAAGGCACCGATTGAATGACATAGTGACTGCAAATAATACATACACATACTTGAAAATTCCACAAAAAGTAAGATGACGTACATGTAAAACAGGTTCATTCATCCATTTCACAATGTATACAAATATACCAAATCTTCACTACTATTAACATATATAATTTTTTATCTTTATTTTTATTCTTTTTGGTTTGTGGGGGGGGTTGCATGTGTGTGCAGTGTGTGCAAGAGTGTGCAGATTCGCGAATCCTGCTTGTAGACTAGAGAAAGAAGTTGAGTGTCCTCCTCTATTGCTCTTCCACCTAAGTTCCTCAGGCAGCCTGTCAATGGACCGATTTGCAGTTAGGCTGGCTGACCAGGGAACTCTGGTGATCCTCTAGGTGCTAAGGTGAAAGGCATGCATGCCCATGCCCGGCTTCTGTTGCAAGTGCTGGGGGTTGAACTTGGGTCCTCACTTTTGTGCAGTAAGTGGTTTTACCCACTGAGACATCTCCTGGGACCCTGATTTGATGTTTTAGGAATAAAAACAAGAAAAAAAAAAGAAGTACAAAATTTCTTTGGTATGATTCACAAGTGTCTCAGCTACCTTTTTAAGTCATGTGTCTACTAAAAAGAATTTTAACTTCTGCTAAAAAGTCAGAGGATCAAATTAAACTTTCCAAAGTACAACCTATACCCAAGCTTAGCATTTTACCTTCACAGTGGATAAGACTAAACATATTCTTCTGTGGCTTTAGTCGTAAATCAGATCCTTAAGTGTGAGCAGTTGGATAACTTTCTAAAAAAGCTCAAATCAGTTATTTTTCTTTTCTCAGGTTGGCTATGACCAGGAAAAGATGAGGCAAATGTTTATGGACTATCTATAACGAGGCAGGTTCTGTTTCAAGCATGCTCACGTCTATTGGCGGTCACACTGGGAGGCTCCAGGGGTATACATGGCCTGCAGATGTGTTTTCTTTGGCTTTCGTTGTGCTTTAAGTTTGAATTAATTGCCAAAAACTAAAAATTGGGAGGTTTCACATAAAAGTCCGGATTTCCAGCTTCCCGGAAAACCTGGCAACACTAGTCTGCTTTCTTTCTTTCTTTTTTTTCAAAAACCAACTGGAGCTGAAGAGAACAGAAAGCCTCACATTCGTCACAGGCAAGACACACTGAGGGTGGGTCCCTTCTCCCCAGCGCCCTTTACTGATTTGTGAGACTTGCTCAGCTCCTGAATGACTTTGTATCCACCAGCTTCTTTAATTCCCTGAGTTCTTCTTGTAAAGGGAATATTGCTTAGTATTAATAATTTTATTGGCAAGTAGACTCATGGGAATCCTCATGACTCCCTTGAGTTATATAGTTGGTAACTAACAGAAGTGGGACTCAGGTCTGAGTCTCTTCATGGTAATATTCCCTCTAAAGACAGCAGCATCTTTGAAACTCTTGACTGGATCATGCATAGGGCACTACGCATTCCTCATCCAATGGAGGAAAAGATCCATTAGCAAGCGCTGGCTCAACTTCTTCTACAAGAGGCCATGTAGACCTGGTTTCCATCCACAGACTGGTGATTGATTGTAACTGGTGACATTGTGTCAAATATCACAGATGGGGAGGTGTGGTAGGGTGTAGAGCACTTGCCTAGCATCCACAAAACCCTAGGTTTGCTACCCAGTACCACACAAGTTTGGCATGGTGGTGAACTCAGGCAGTCCCAGCAATTGGAATAGAAGCAAGAGGATTGAGGAAGAGGGTTTTGTTTAGCTACACAGCCAGTTTAAGGCTAGCCAGGGCTACAGGGGACTCTCAAAAAAAGAAAATCCAGTTTTTCAAAAGAGCTCAGATTCCAAAGAGATTTCATCTCCCCTTTCAAGTCCATAGCTATTACATTGGGATATCTTTGCCAGCCCAGGATGCCATGGCTGAGAAAGAAATGTGGGCTGACTTTAAGTAGAATGGTGTAAAACTATAGCTAAGAGGGAAGAAATAGTGGCCTGGATCATAGAATCTCTCTCTCTCTCTCTCTCTCTCTCTCTCTCTCTCTCTCTCTCTCTCTCTCTCTCTCTCCTTTCTTTCACTGATTTATTAAGGCACTTTTTTTTCTTTGTAGCAATACCACCTTGCTCATAGAAAGACTTTCCAGTTATACTTCCTTTATCCGACATTGACTTTTGTTCTTTTTTTCACAGCATACAAATAGCAGAAAAGCCAAGGTCTGCAGAACCCATTTTATTTTCTATCTAAATATACATTTACAAACTATAAGCCTCTTTCTTGGTTGTGCTTGCTTCTTACTTAGACTTTCAAGGGAAACTATTAAAAAATTTTAAGACAAGGTGGTAGATAATGATCAATATACATTTATGCCAAAAGTAAGGAGATCCTCGGAACGTGTTGGAGTCAAGTGATTTCATTTCAGTAGTCCTGGAGGTGAAAATGACTTACATGAAGAGAAGAAGTATAATTCTCAAAGGAGAGAGAGGGAAGAAAGAGGTGGACAGAAAGAGAGAGAGAAGGAATGAGAGAGCTGAAGAATAGGGGACAAATTTTAAGGGCAAGACAAATTATGAGAACTGAGGAATGAAAGATTCCACCCACTCTTTCCTCCTCCCACAGTATAATTTATGAGCGAATATTGTCAAAAATATTCTAAGGTATTTTTTTAAACCTGTAGAAAATCCATGTTAACAGGATATGCTTGTGGTATTCCAGGTCTGGGAAAAAACCAGTATTTTTTGGATGCAATTCAAATGCAGCAGGAATATCTCAGAAGACACTGTGTACCAAGCATTTTAAATATCATGAGTAAGCAATAGTTCCTGGTAAATATCCTGGAGTTGTTGCTGGGAAGAACTGAGTCAGTAACCATCTACAAAAGAAATGCCTTGTGCAGAAAGAAAGGAAAAGAGGGGTTGGATTTCAAAACAAAAATGCTTTTGAGAGAGAAAAAAAGAAGGAATTTTAAGAGGACAGTTAGAAAAGAAGAAACAGAAAAAATACTGAAGAAAAAAGACAAGTTCACCAATACCAGCGGCCTCTACTCTGAATCCTCTCCCTGCTCAGTTAAATGAACTGTTAAAAGACCCAAACCAAAGCTGCAGCTACTGAGCCAAAAATAACTTGTGCGTTAGAGCAGATGGTTCCACCTCTCCATCTGATTCCAACACATCGGTCACCTCCCCTCCACTCACTCTCAGGGCCACAGAGCAGGGTAAGGCAGGAGAAGAGCTGACAGGCCAGGAAGAGGCCAGAAAAGCCAGTGCCCTGGCTGCCTTCAAAGTCACAAGAAGGTAGACTCTTGTGTCTGATTTGCAGGAATGTGCTAGAAGCAAGCTGCCTCCCTCACTAAAACCCACCCGTTGTTGGTTGATGATGTGGCTCATGGAAAGTTCTATTTTGGCTGCTAGCATCCATCACAGAGTCCCGAGGCTGCAGAGAATGGAATCTAGTGGAGGGGAAAACAGCGACATTTGTTGAATGACATGAACCATTGAACCACTTTTCCTATCACTTGGGGTGTCTTTCCTTTGAAAAGATAAAGGGGAGCAACAGTCTTTTGACCACATCATTATGTGGGGCACTAGTTCACAATGCAATTGCCTTCTGGGCCTTATGCAATGGGAAAGGCAGTGAGCTGCCTCCAAGATGGGGTGAGGATAGTAGCAGCTAGTGTGGCTGGAGTGAGAAAAGCTGACAACCATTGTCAAGGCTGACCCCTGACTGTCTCTTGGAACACAGGGGGGTGCCAGCATGCCCCAGTGATGTGTGCAAAGACAACATCCTGGCCACCAACTTGAAGCATTTACCTACTCACAGCAGTGAAGATCTTCAGCAGGAAAAGAAAACCTAAAATCAATGATAGCAGAAAGTGGTAAGAAGTCAGTCTGAGCTGAGATTTCTCAGGGGGTAAAGTACATGCCACACAGCATGAGGACCTGAGTTCAAACCCGAAGAAGCACACAGAGCCACGGGTGGTGACATGGGCCTGTCATCACAGTGCTAGGGAGGTGGAGACAGGAGGATCTCCGGAGCTTGCTGGTTAGCTGAATTGATGAGTCCTATGCTCAGTGACACATCCTGTCTCAAAAAAATAAAAGGTGGAAGAGCAATTGTGGAAACACCGAACACCTGACATTGACGTCTAGCCTTCCACTTACATGCATGTGCACCCCTCCATACACACACTTCCACACACGTACATTTATACACACATACATACCCAGACACACATACAAATGCAAAAATTAAACAAAGATTGTTGAGACCAGAAAACGAAAATAGAAGTAGCCAGCAACCCTCTCCCCCCCCCCAACATTACTCAGCAAGAATATGTCAGGAACTTGCAACTAACCTTTACTTCTTGTCAAGGGGGCCTGAGGAGTGGAGGATGCTGTGGACTGGTGGACTGCAGAAGGAAGGCCTTTTCTAAGCTGGGAGCCCATGTGCCTGATGCCAGCAGGTTCTCCGGAGAAGACAGAATCTAAATTATTACGTGAAATTCCTGAATGTGAAATGTTGACGAGTGATTATGGTTTTTTTCAGTGAAGCACTGAGCATACAAATAAATACATCTGTAAGCTAAATGCAGATTGCTGGCGGCCAGTGGAGGACTTCTAGCCACATTTAGTACACTTCGGCTAGACTGTTCAAAAATATAGGAGCATATAGATAATAGAAAAACCCTGTGCTTGCCAAAAAAGAAGAAAAGGAAGGAAGGAAGGCAGAAGGAAGGAAAAAGAAGAAAAGAAAAGAAAAAAAGAAAAGAAAGAAAAGAAAAAAAGAAAAGAAAAGAAAAAAGAAAGGATTCCAGGTCAAGCCTTGATTTCACTGTCAGTGACTGTCTGCCCTTGGGACTCCTCCATGTCCTTGCATGTCACCAGGCTAGGCCTCCTCATCTCCTGGAGAGACAGCTGCCTCTGTTACACTCTCAGTGAGACAAAACCTCTTCTGCCCTGGCCCTGGCCCTGCAGATATTTTTCTTTGCATGTGTCGATATGTGTGGTGGGTGTGTGGATGTGTATAAGTGTTCTTACGTGTGTGGGGGGGTGGGTGGGTGGGTGTGGGTGTGTTTGCCTATGGAGGCTGAAAGTCAGGAGTGCATGTCTTCTTTAATTGCTTGCTACCTTATTTTCTAAGACAGTCTCTCACTGAACCTAGAGAGACCACCAACTCAGCTGGACTCCCTGACCTGCCCCAGGGATCCTCCTGTCTCCACCAGCCCAGTGCAGGTATTACCATGGGTGCTTCCCCATTCCATGGGTGCTGGGGATCTGAACTTTACCCCTATACTTGCACAGCAAGTGCTTTACCCACTATGCTATCATTATGATGTCCCGGCTCCTTTATTGTGTCTTGCATTCTATAATTAGAGCAAATATTCCTAGGAAAGACAACAGGTCAATTTATAATACATTGTAAGTACTTAAGCAAAGGATATCAATAAGGTATAGATGGAAAGAGAATGGGATATCATCCAAGGAGAAGTTAAAAAACTCTGAAATCAAACCAAACTTACCTTCATAAGGCACCTTGGAACAGAATCGCACCATGTTGTAAGAAATATGAATTCCCTGTGAATAGCTGTTTCAAGAGAATAAAGGTTTAAGACCCTCTGAGTGAACTGTGATTGCAGAGCTCTTCAATGCCTTTGTCCGATGTGTACTGCAGACATTTAAGAAAAGGAGATGGTATGCTGTGTTCTCTAGGATTAACCAAATTCATGGCTGAGGTGGGGACAGGGTCTTGCTCTACAGCTCTGGCTACTTTGAGCCTGCAATGATCTTCCTGTCTCAGCCTTCTGAGAGCTGGAATTATAGATGTGTGCCACAATACACAGCTCCCTCCCTTCCCTTTTCCTGTATTTCTCTCTCTCTCTCTCTCTCTCTCTCTCTCTCTCTCTCTCTCTCTCTCTCCATCTCTGTATCTCTCTTAATCCTCATTTCTCCCTCAAACTAGGGGTCTAGCAGCCCATTGTACACAAGTCTATGCTTGGAAGGATTTAATTATTTTATGTACTTCAAACTCTTAAGCATATTTTACTTCATACTTAACATTTTTTCAAGGCAACATAGATTTTACATTTTATTAACAGTCAGACACAAAACAAAAGAAAAAGCATGAGTTAAACATTTTAGCTCATTTTTTTCCAAGTTCGTGAAATCAGCATTAGTATAAACTTAGCAAGTTTAGTGTTTCCTCGGTTAGTCATGTTTCAAAACTTCAGTGCTACAAAGACCATTATTTTAAAAGGTTTTAAAAATTCCTATTTACCAAGTATACACTTGTGGGATTAAAGCTAGATATTAATAATATTTCTAAAAAATAACCATTTATGTCTAAGTGTAGCACTGCTATTCCAAGCACATGGCCTTTTTTAGGCTTCCCACAAATTTAAATGTAATATAAAATGGAATTTCTGCTTAGAGAATATTATTGTTATTTTCTACTCTAGTTTTTCTACAATACAAATTTCTGGCTAGAAGATAGTATAATGAATATTTTTTAAATAGTTTGACATCTGTTAATGCCATTAATATAGATGCATGACTTCAAACATGGTCACTGGTGAACCTCATAAAGTTCTAATAATGTAATATTGTGGTCATAATTTTGTTTTGAATTCCTAAAATGACTACTATTAGTATCCAAGCTGTTATATTTTATTTTCAATTTAACTGAGCTTCCATAAGTTAAAAAAAATCTACTTTTTGGAGTGTGAGAAAAGATGGCTGACTAGTAAACACGCCGCACACTTCTCTGGGATTAAGGGCCAGGGGATACAGCAGGAATCCAGAGCGTGGACACAAGCTGCGATTGCCCGCTGAATCCAGACACCTCAGAGCACAGGATCCGTAGGACTGGAGGCCACCAGCGTTGACCAGCTCGCAAAAGCCAGTGAGTCCTCCAGGCAGGCAGGG